>JANHMN010000015.1:66428558-66449815 GCA_030674055.1 Rhabdomys pumilio
CTAGGTACTAGATGGTAATCCCTGGGTAGTAGGATGGACATCAAGCATTTAGGTACTATATGGTAATCCCTGGGTAGTAGGATGGACATCAAGCACTTAGGTACTATATGGTAATCCCTGGGTAGTAAGATGGACATCAAGCACTTAGGTACTAGATGGTAATCCCTGGGTAGTAGGATGGATGTCAAGCACTTAGGTACTATATAGTAATCTTATAAAAAATGGAGTAGCTGGATATGATAGTTCACACCTATAATTTCAGCACACTCAAGTCTTCAGCAAGAGAATTGCCAGGAGTTTCAAGCAGTCTAGGTTATCACAGGCTTCAGAGTAAAGTTCTGCCTCAGCGTGTAAATCAACCAAACAACAATGGCAAAAATAACAGTGATACAAGGGAACATATTAGAAATGGAACTACAAACACACCATAGAGATTTCCGATTTCATCAGCTACATTGTAATTTGAGAAGTGGATAAAACATACATTTCATTAGAAAATATCAAAACCACTGTAATACATTCTAGTAGAAGCAGAAGTTATGTGGGTAAGTTAAGAATGTTTAAATAAATGAAATTTATAATGCACTCCTCTTGACAAAGGCTCCATTATTATGTTTATAGGGGCTCTTTTCTCCGCAGTTTGAAATTGAAGCGCATGTGATGGGAGTGCAGGTGCTACAGTGTACGGTGACAGTGTGCAGTGACATGCCTGTGTGACCATCCTCATCCCCAAAAGTGTTTCCAGAGTGAAAATTACCAGAGTACTTTTTATATCCTGGAATTACTGAAACAGTAAATTGCTTTAGAAAGCTTTACTATGAATTACAGCTAGAATGGAATCTGTAAAACCTATTTTTCTTAGGATATTTTTAAAAAGATTTATTTATTTACTATACACACATGTATGTATATACATAAACACATATGTGTAAATGTATGTGTGTTTGCTTTGTCCTCATGCACACCAGAAGAGGTAATCAGATCCCATTACAGATGGTTGTGAGCTACCATGTGATTGCTGGGAATTGAACTTGAGCTCTCTGGAAGAGCAGCCATTGCTCTTAACTATTGAGCCATCTCTCCAGCCTCTTAACATATTTTTTTTGCAGGGGGTGAGGGATTGAAACAGGGTTCTCTGTGTAGAACCTGGCAGTCCTGGAACTCACTCTGAGGACCAGGCTGACCTTGAACTCAAATTGCTTCTCTTAGAATATTTTTTAAAAGGTAGTTGAAGTTTTTCATGTAAAATTATCTGATTATTTTCCAACTAAACTTAAATGTATTTATCTTTTTCAGAGACATCAAACCTGACAATATATTGATGGATATGAATGGACATATTCGTTTAGCAGATTTTGGTTCTTGTCTGAAGCTGATGGAAGATGGAACGGTAAATAAACATAAATTATGAATTATTCTACTCACAGACATTTCCTTTTCCATGTCTTCTATGTTCTAGAGACCCCTGCTTGCACTGACTGTCTGCCCAGCTATCCATCTCTGTGTGTTCTACCTCTTTCTACAAAACTTTGGCAATACCTGCACGTAATAAGGCTTGCTCATCGAGTTATTTATCTGCTTGCAATAAATAGTTAGAGAATGGCACTTTTAAGAGTCTTGTATCTTTTTTGACTGATGCCTATTATTTTACTTGAAATGTTCCTAAGTTTTTAGAGTGATAAATAAGGTAAGTTTCATATAGAAAAAGAAAACATAGCTCTATCTTCATTTGTACTTTTTTTCTATTTATATACTTCTTCTAAGGGACAATATTCAGCAAATGAACTTTGTTTTTTCAGGAAGACTCTAGGTGACATTAGTTTTGTGTTCCTATTTGCTTAGCATTTGCTGATTAAATTCTTAAATTCATGTTCCATTTTAAAGTATATATTCTCAAATTTTATTGCTTTTTATTTGTATATGTATGGTATGTGTAGGTGCAAGTGTATATGTGCTTGCATTTTGATGTATGAATGTAGGTGCATGTGGAAGTCAAAGGGCAATACGTCCTCGCTTCCACCTTATAGAACTTCTTGTCCACCACTGTGTACATCAAGCTGGTCCATAGCTTCTGGGAATTCTTCTGTCTCTGTTTCCCATATTACAGAAGAACACTCTACTAAGCAATCTAGGCTGGCTTTGAACTTATGATCCTTCATTCTCAGCCTTCTGAGTAGCTGGAATTGCCTAATCTGTGCCATCAGGCCTAGCTAAGGTGTATCTTTTAATTATTCACAGTATATTATTAATTTGATGATATACTTCTGGCTTTACGTTATCAGAAAATAGTCCTGTCCAAATCTCAGGAATGGCATATATAACTTGATCAGGGATCTTGTCCCTTGTTCCCTTGATCTTGTCCTGGGAATACTTTTATTCCTGCCCATTGTGTTAAAGCTTATCTTTAACAACATCAACATGTTGGCAGCCAAAGTACATGGCTTAAACCTGAAAATGGACCCTCAGACAAAGTTATTAAATTAACAGGCTGGCAAGCCAAGGACAGGTAAGATTCTGCACAGTGCCTTACCAACCTAAGACATAAGTTCATTGCCTTTGATAATGCATATTCCATGACAGGTAAGGAAGGCATTCTTGTCAGAACAACCTAACACAGACTCAGTCTTGTTAATGAAATAAAAAAGGGGAGAGGTGGAGAGCCTTTGAGGCTGCTTAGCAAGAAACTGACATGGGCAAAGGACAAGGAAAGGGGTGACTTGACAAGAATATGACATTGGCCAAGGACAAAGAAGTAGGCTTCAAGCAGCAGGAATCTGACATTAGACTGGAACAAAGAAGTAATTTCAGGTAGGAATCTAAATCATAGGCTACAACAAAGAAGTAATCTCAGGTAGGAATCTAATTATTAGGCCAGAACAAAGAAATAATTTCAGATAGGATTCTAAATTTTAGATTAGAACAAAAAATTAGGCTTCAGACATGAAAATAACCTTGGGCTAGGATAAGGAAGTAGGCTCAGATACTTTGGTCATCCTGATAAGCCTTTAGAAACAGTGATCATGGAAGTTTTCACGTAACTGGGTTTAATGCCTTGCGTTTTCTTTGACTATTTGTGTTTATTGTATTGCTTGTTCCTCGACTATTTGCATCTATTGTATTGCTAGACCCTCAACCTAGAACTAACCTTATTACATGCATGTAATCAAAATGGTATAAAAGCATAAAGGAAGAGGGGGTATAGGGGGTTCTAGGGAGGGGAAATGGGGAAAGGGAATGACATCTGTACTGTAAATAAATAAAATATTTAATAAAAAAAGAAAATATTCTTATTCTGTTACATTTTTTGAATTTGTTGAAATTTACTTTTATAATTTTGTAACAGACTTCTTGTGTATTCCGTATTTGTTTAAAGAGAATACATTTTCTTAAATTTTTAGTACCAGGGTTCTATACAAATTCATAATATAAAACTGATTTTGCATTTGTATTTTATATTATTAAGGGTTTTCTTTGTTATCCATTATTTAAAAATCCTTAATATGGTAGATTTGTTAATTTTTCCTTTATATTATCAGCACTTCATACATCTCCTTTGTAACTTACTATTTGATGAAATACTACTTTTCCCAGTATAGTTTGTTTTGAATTATACTGATAAATTAAAATAATTTTAATCATTTGGCTAATATTTCTATTACTGCTTTAAATTTCTTTTGTTTAATTTATGTGTAATTCATCTTTTCATCCATCACTTTCAACTGTGTGCTTCCATTCTGTCTTTCTCTTGCTTAAGTAAATTATTTAATTGATTTTTCTCTCATTTATTCATTTTGTTTTACTTCCTTCTCAGTGTTAAATCTCTAAGTCCTTTAACAGATGATTTAATCCACTCTTAGGTTGTGTGACTCAGGCCAGTGCTGTGTGCTGTTCATGTAGGTTTTGCTTGGTTTTTCCCCTTTTTCTCTCCTGCTTCCTGTTGTGCAGTTCAAGTTTAGCTTTCTCACTCTCTTTTTTCCTTGGAAGGTAACATATTTTATTTTAAATATTTTAATGCCTCTTTTTTGTTATTTTAAAAAATATTTATAATTTACTTAACTATAAGTTAATCACTTTTTCTCACTACATTCCCAATCAACATAATCAACTTATTTTACTTTATACCACATACAGAAATTAACTTAAAATAGGCCAAAGAACTATGTCAACCCGCCCCCCCCCCAAAAAAAAAAATGTATGGAGCAGTATTTATGATTGGATTTGGCAGATGTCTTGAGGATAACTCAGAATCACAACCCCTCTATCCCATAATTGTAAATTATATCCTCCTCAAAAACTTGTGTGTATGTATCAGATGACATAGTGGGCAGAGTGAAAGGACAGAACTGCAGCAGTATCTGCCAGTCACTTTCTGATTACCTGCTAAGAGTTGTGAAGAATAGCTACAGCGTCTAGTTGAGTCCTCACCTGCAACACTCTAACCTGCCCAGTTATCTTGGGAGGCACAGGGTAAGCTACAGACCTTTCCCAGGGCTTTGTTCCAAGCTCAGCAACTGAAAAATAGTCCCAGTGAAGAATAAGAGGAGTTTCCCACAGGTTCACAAATGGGAATAGGCACATGAAAGATACTCAGTAAAACCTCTCATTAGAGAAAGGCAAGTCCAGAGCCTGTGACCCCACTGTGAGAGCATCTTCTGCCCAGGAGAGCTGCTGCCAGCCCGAAACAGCAAGTGTTGTCCACAGATGATTTAGGTTCTCTGGACACTGTTAGTAGGAGTATAAAATAGGGTAGTGACTGTGGAAAACAGTGTAGCTAGTTCTTCCAGATGCTAAAAGTAAGTTGATAATTTATTAATTTGTAATTTTCCTTTTAAGCTATTTCCTTTTTTGTCATTTATTTATTTATTTATTTATTTACTTATTTATTTAATACTCCAGATTTTATTCCCCATCCAATCTCCAACTGTTACATATCCCATACCTCCTTCCTACTCCCTGTCCCCATGAAGATGTCCCCCACCCCCACCCAACCAGACTTCTAAACTCCCTGGGGCCTCCAGTCTCTTGAGGGTTAAGTGCATCTTCGCTGACTGAACCAAGACCCAGCAGTCCTCTGCTGTATATGTGTTGAAGCCCTCATATCAGCTGGTGTATGCTGCCTGGTTGGTGGTCCAGTGTCTGAGAGGTCTCTGTGGTCCAGGTTAATTGAGACTGCTGGGCCTCCTACAGGGTCGCCCTCCTCCTCAGCTTCTTCCAGTCTTTCTCTAATTCAACCACAGGGTCAGCAGCTTCTGTCCACTGTCTGGATGCAAATATCTACATCTGACTCTTTCAGCTGCTTGTTGGGTTTTTCACAGTGTGGTCATGATAGGTCCCTTTTTGTGAGCACTCCACAGCCTCAGTAATTGTGTCAGGCCTTGGGATCTCCTCTTGAGTTGGATCCCACTTTAAGCCTGTCGCTGGACCTTTTTATCCTTAGGCTCTTCTCCGTTTCCATTCCTGCAGTTCTTTCAGACAGGAATACTTATGACTTATGACAGTCAGAGTTTTAACTGTAGGATGCAACCCCCTCCCTCACTTGATGCCCTGTCTTCCTGCTGGAGGTGGGCTCTGTAAGTTTCCTCTCCCTCTTGTCGGGCATTTCATTTAAGGTCCTTCCCTTTGAGTTCTGAGAGCCTCTCACCTCCCAGGTCTCTGGTACATTCTGGAGGGGCCACCAACCTTCTACCTCATTCGCTTAATTATATTTTTCAATTTTTAAAATTAAGAAGTTGGTTTAAAGTCTATATTTTTTCTGTTTTGTTTTGTTTGTTTGTTTGTTTTCTATGAAAAGGTCTTTCTGTATAATATCTTTGGCTGGCCTGGAACTTGCTTTGTAGACCAGGCTGGCCACAAAAAGCAGAGATCCATCTCAATGCCAGTTTAAAGTATGTACCATCATGCCTGGTGCAACTTAGAACTTAATGCACAGTAACTAATCAACCTTCAGTTTTCTTAGACTTATACTTATAGATGTAAAATTATTATCAATGTTGATCTGAATGAGTTGTTCCTATCCATATCTAACTGGAAATTTTTAGTTCTACTCTGATATATATACATACATATATACATACATACATATATACATATTTTGATTGATTAGTTATATAGATAAATAATTTTAAAAACTGTAAGAAAGCTGATATTGTAATGTATTAATTCCAGCACTTGGGAAGCCAAGTCAGGACTGTGAGTTTGAGGCTAGCCTCAGCTATAAGCAAGAACTTGTCTCTGACTACCAAACCAAACCAAAACAAACAATAATAATGCTGTAAGTGAAGCATTCATTTTATTGTTAATGACTCAAATAATATTGTTTCTCTATGTGGATTCAGCTATAGTAAAGGTTCTATAAGATGATGAGTAATGAAGACTATTAATATAAAGGCCATATAAAATTATTCTGTAAGTCAGGAGACTAAATACAGATGATAAAAATGTCTTGTTATAATACTATGTATATCTCAAGAACCTATTTCTAATTTAAAATTATTTTTAATATATTAATAAAAATTTGAACTTCATTAGGTCCAGTCCTCAGTGGCAGTTGGAACTCCAGATTATATTTCTCCGGAAATCCTTCAGGCTATGGAAGACGGAAAAGGCAGATATGGACCAGAGTGTGACTGGTGGTCTTTGGGGGTCTGTATGTATGAGATGCTTTATGGAGAAACGCCATTCTATGCAGAATCTCTGGTGGAGACATACGGAAAAATTATGAATCACAAAGTTAGTGTATTTATTTTTTTACAATTTTTACAGTAAATACATACAGTAAATGTAAGTAATGTGATAATAAAGAGAAAATACTTTTTTCAAAACAATGAAAACATATTTTTTGATAGAGGATAATCATTCTTAATCATAATCTAATCATAATCATAATAATTAGTTTTAACTTTTTACTATATTTTGTTTATAAGTGCTCCTAAATAGAAACTTAGCCTATGGTCTATATAGTTGAGTAATAGAGTTCAAAAGTGGTTAGTTTTTCCATCAATTTTAACTATATAATATGTACAATCATGACAAGCATGCGTACACAAATTCTCAGCATCACTAATAGTGAATAAAGTGTGTGAATAGAAATAAAAATGAGATTGGTTGGCTTCAGAAGATGACTCTGTAGCTATGGTGCTTGCTGCTCATGACTTCTGTCTTCAGTGTAATCCCTGAAATGCACAGAAAGATGGAAGGAGGAGACCGACTCCACAGAGCTGTTCTCTGACCTTCCCATGGCACCTGTCCACACCTACATCCACACCCACACACCTATAGTCATACACCACAATGATAGTTTTGTTTTGTTTTACTGAAATTCTTCCGTCAACGTAGCAAGTACAAAATTCAACATCTGTACTCTAATAAATGCAGCCTCATGGGCGCTCCTCAGATTTTGTTGACAGGACCACAAGTTACAACTTCCTGTCACAAAGTTAACAGCTGTACATCTTGTGTCTTAAAATTATGGTTAGAGCTTTTGATGGAGCAAGGTCAGGCCTAGAGGTCAGCGTGGTTGGGATATCTAGAACAACGGTGTATCGGATAGCTGTTCCAGTGTTGATAATCACAAACTACTGGCTGCAGTTTATGTATATACAGCCAGAACGAGATTACAAATCTCTAGTGATACAGAACTAAGTAAAACAAAGTAAACAGTACAAGAGAAGAATAGCTGTCCAGTTTCAGAAATTGTGAACAGTGACAAACGTTCTCAATATGACTCTGAATGTCCCCAGAGTAGGATAACCTGTTACTTTTAATTGGTTCTGGTGATAAGAACATGATTAGTTTTTTCTACATATAAATCGAATTTAGAGACTTTGTTTCTTCTGAGCTGTAGCTATAGTTACAGTATAGTGTAGTAAGCAGTTATGAAGAGCTGAAAGCTAGGGAGAAGTTTGCAGTGTATAAATGGCATGTGCACCATTCAGAAGGGTGTCACTTCAGTGTAGTGTGCTGCTGAACAGCACAGGTCTAGAGACAGAGTTCACTTCAGGTCTCTTTCCTGTCATTAGTTGTATAACACTGTGAAAATGACTCTCTCAGTGTCCTCCTCTACAAGACTGTCATACTAGCAGTTTGCACCCAGTGTGATTAAGAGGATCAAATGGGTTAAATAAGTAAATCACTTTGAATAATGCCAGATACCTGTTAAATTTTCAGTTGTTTAATGATTATCTGTTGGTTTACATTGTATCTGAACATTATCAGTAATCTGCTCCTTAAGAACTACTGAGTTAAATTCTGCTACTTGTAATCAGATCCACCCTATTTTAAAAGCAGCTTAACATTCTAGAGCAGTGGTTCTTGACTTTTCTCATACTGCAGCCCTTTCATACAGTCCCTCATGTTGTGGTGACTCCCAGCCATAAAATTATTTTGTTGGTACTTCATAATTTTACTACTGTTATGAATCTTAATGTAAATATCTGATATGCAGGGTATCTGATATGTGATTCCCTAAAGGGATTGCAACCCCAGGTTGAGAACCGCTGCTATATAACATCTAACCTTCTCTTTCTGTAGTTCATCTGTCATGAAATAACTTAGAGAATTTAAGATTCCCTTAGGAAAAGGATTTAGATCCATCATCCCTGTATTTCCCTAAGTATCACCTATGTCGTCACTTACTAGACACTTTCAGAAGGAAGTGCATTTAAGTAAATCTACCACATTCTGTAAGATAACTGCTGGTTTGTATTTACACACCTTATATCATTGTCCATGTAGGAGAGGTTTCAGTTTCCAACCCAAGTGACTGACGTGTCAGAAAACGCTAAAGATCTTATTCGAAGACTCATTTGTAGTAGAGAGCACCGACTCGGCCAAAATGGAATAGAAGACTTTAAGAAACATCCGTTTTTCAGTGGAATTGATTGGGATAATATTCGGAACTGTGAAGCACCTTACATTCCAGAAGTTAGTAGCCCAACAGATACATCAAATTTTGATGTGGATGACGACTGTTTAAAAAATTCTGTGAGTATGACATTATGAAGATAGCCTGTTCTGTTGGTTCTTTTAAGTATGGTTATAAAGTAACTTTTTTATTTATTAGTCCAATGCCAGGATTATTCTTCTTTTATCAGTCACATAGTTTTTATGACTTCCAGTGCTTTATTCTGTCATGTATCAAAAAGTTAAGACTTAAGTGAATTCAACATAGTCACCCATGACCAAAAGCAAAATTCAAGATCTGTTCCTTAGATAAATGTGTCAGTAGGTTTTTTAAGGAGACAAGATTGGATGCTTTAAAAAGTATATTTCATGATTTCAAAGTGAAAGAGATGACAAACCTTTCCCTAAAACCAGCCTTAAAATTGGAAACAAATAAGCAAAAACATTTTAAAGCTTGATATAACCAAAAGGAAATAAAGAAGCATTTATTCACAAAAAACTACTGAGCTATTTTGAAACCGTGTACACCTCACCCCCTACCTCTCATGGCATCACATGACGACATAGAGCAAAAAACCTGACACCTTGCTGCTAGATGGGGCAAACTTGATGGGAAAGTTCTAACCCAACACCACACTGTTGCCACTAAAATATCAACTTGGTAGGAATGAGTGTGTAAAGTCGGTTCATAGCCTTCCTTACCTGAGGTTATGTCTCTGCCTCAGGCAAATGGCAGAGCAAGTAGCTTGAGTCAAACAGTCACTTACCTTTAGCTTGTGGACTGTATCAGGGCCAGTATATTGTATCAATTCTGCTCTCAATCACTGGGTTACATAGATTAAAATTTAAGTGTATAAAACTAAAATTTTGGATTTTTTTCTAGTTTTATTTTTATGCTGTTATTTAGTTATTTATATCTTGGTTTTAGTTCAATACTTAACTTTATATTAATTTTATATTACTTTTAATGTTAAGTACTATGTTCAAGATTAATAGGAAGCTGTTAAACTATTTAAGCATCACAAGAAGTAATTAGATGGGGTTTCTTCACCAATTTTTAAAATCTTAGTCACTTTTGACAGAAATTCTGAATCATTCCAAGTTAAGTGAATATACAGTTGATTTTAATTATTCACAGTAGTTACATTTTATAAAGTTATGGTGAACACCAAGTTAGTTGACATTGACCACTGCTGTGTGGAAATACAAGGTTACTGAATTTGAAGGGGAGTGTGGAGGGATATATGGGAAGGATTGGAGGGAGCAAAGAAAGGAAAGGGAGAAATGTAATTATAATCTCAAGACTTGAAACAGAAAGTTAGCTTCTGGTTACATTCTCAACAACTGAATATAAAACCCTTTTATATGTACTTATATTTACAGATACTTTATATAATAATATATACCTATGTGACCCGGCCCGCGGGTCAGTCAATGGGGTCTGCAAGGAAGAGTGGGGATGGAGGGGCAAGAGACATGAAGAATGGAGACAAGACAGGGTGTCAGATCAAGTTTCTTTTATTGAAAGGCATTATGGGTATATAAGCACAAGCAGGGGAGTGCAGCTGGAGACACTTAACCACGAGTGCCTTGCAGCTGGGGCACTAAACAGCAAGTCCAGGATATATCTGAGAAAAACAAGATGTTATCAGAGTGTGCTCAGCTGTTGTGGGATGCTTGCAAAAATACCATGCTAGAAAACCAAAAGGGTGGAAAAGTATCAACTTGTAAATAAGAAGGCTGCAAAGATAATAGCCTCTTTCTTCTAGGAGTTGGTGCCTAATACCTATAATTCCTTAACATTAAACTCATGACTATACGAGTGTTATAGCAACTCCTAAACAGAGTCTGTCTAACACGTGTTTTTCCTGTAAAGGCACATGATTACCTTTTACTGTGCACTGTTGGGAGGCAGCCAGTGGTTTCACACACCTGTAATACTATCCCTTGGAAGTATGATGGGAAAGGATCATGAATTCATGGCTAGCTTGGGTTACATACAGCAAGATCCTGTCTTGGAATAAAAAAAAAAAGGCAGTTATCACGCAGCACTTCTGTGAGCTATTTTATACAGAGATACTATCATAAAAGCACAAAAGTGTTTTATGCCAAGGGTATTTGCTTTCAGTGTGAGAAAAGAGAAGCACCCTATTTTAAGTCTCAGCCCGAGGAGCAAAGGACATGCTCATCCTCTCTTCTCTACACACATCTCAGGGACCACTGAAGTTCTACAGAACCAATTTTCCACATAAATTTAGCTTCTAAACTGTGTGTGCTGAAACATTCGTATAATTTCAGCACTGGAGAGACTGACATGGGAAGATCTGGGCTACATAGTGAGGCTGTGTCTCTCAAAAAAAAAGTTAGACAAATTTTCAGATACAAAATACACAAATAATGTCTATAATTTCATTCTTAATTGGGCTTTTAACTCATATTGTTTATTAGAGTTTTGTAGTAGCAGTGCTCAGAGTCTGCATTTTGTATCCTTGTATATATTTACCAAACTCATCACTGTGTCTAAATTGAATAGTTGCTTATCACCACTGACAGTTAAAATTAATAGGGTCATAACAATAGATTTCTTACTAGATTGGTATTCTTTTTATTTTCTCCTAGGAAACAATGCCTCCACCAACACACACTGCATTTTCTGGCCATCATCTGCCATTTGTTGGTTTTACATATACTAGTAGCTGGTAAGTTTCAAAGGTCAATATAATTTGGGTTATTTATTTAAAAGTAAATTGAAGCTTGAAAATAGTGTATGTGGTTGTAGTTCCATCAGCGCTGAATTTGAATATGAAAAATCAGTGGTAAGCCTATTTTGGTATTATCAATAGAACAAACTACTTAAGAACCAACTGTCTGGAGGGAAAAGACAAGGACATATGGTTCAAAAGTTGAATCTGTTGGGAATAGGGCAAGAGCCAGACCAAGGCATATAAAGAATCTTCTCTTCTGTCACATACCATTGTTCACATCACTCTCTGCATTTCACTCAGTTTCTGTCCTCTGGTTCTCCCTTCCTAGTCACATAAGAATCACAACAATCACTTCCTGTGTGCCATGTCAGTCTCTCAGCTGCTGGACTTTCCTTGTTGAGTGAATTTTCTTTTTAAAAATCTAAGCAGTTCAAAGTGCTGGAACAAACAGATGGTTCTTAACAACCTGGCTAACTTTAAATTGAGTGAGATTCAGAGGTTTAAGTACCGTCTACCATAGGACATATATACGGAATCACCCTGGTTTCTTCTGCCCTGTATATACCAAGGTAACCATTTCACACTTCATTCTTACCTTACTTCATTCTTGCAACCTGTGGTCACCCTCATCCTTAGCTGATGGTTTTGCTTCTTCATCCTTGAAGATTGGCACCAGCTGTAGACAAAGCTGCACATTCCTGCCACTATTTTCTGTCTTTTCTCCATGCCCTCCCAGCTGCTCTCCCAGCTGTTTGCCACATTGCATTTGCACAGGCCTCCAATAAGGCTTGTGTTTTGGGATGCTCAGGCTTTTGTTCCTTCAGTGGTCTTCATCCTACACTACCTTGACTATTGCACAAGCACAGCTGTTTTAATTACTCGTCTAAATTTCTATCTTCTCCCTCTTAGGACTTTTCTCTTTTTCCTGTTTCATATTGTCTCTTTAGAAGCTAATGCTTTCTAATGTGTGAATATTTTATGTACTTTTATTTCTGTCCCTGATGCTAAAATTTAAACTATTGGCAAGAATGTTATCTATGTGTTAATTTTTAAAATTTAAATACAATTACATCATTATGCTCTGCCTTCCTCTCCCCTCTCCTTCCCTTTCTTTTTCCAATCCTTCTCATGTCCACCTCTCCCACTTTCTCTCAAATTAATGACCTATTTTTCCTTGATTATTATTGTCTTACACACACAAACACACACACCTTTCTGAGTTTATTCACTGTTGCTTGTGTGCGTGTGGTTCAGGCTGACTACCTGGTGTTAGATCAACAATTAGGCAGCTCATCTCTCAGAAGAACAAGTTCTCTGTCTCTCAGCTATATTGGTTGTCTATAGTACTTTGTCTAGAAGTAACTCACTGACGAATGCCCATCATCTGAACTATCTTTATTATGCAGTCAGAAAAGCAAATCATCTTAAAATTTTGAATTTCAAATTCTATTAATGGACACATACTGATGGTTTTGACTACTGTTTCAGTAAACTTGTCAGATTGTTTTAAATTAGTAAACTTCATTTTATAATTTATGAAGTTTTAGAGAGATAATTTGGTGATATAAGTTTTTATTTAAAAATACCTCTACAAAAAATTTATGGTAATTTGCAGAAAAAGTTTATAGTCATTCTGTGGGATTCTAGATGTTTTACTATAGATATTTATATCTATCTCTTATATAAAGAAGTTTAATATTCTCAAACTTTATTGCAATACGAACCTACTTTTTTTTTTTTTCACTCAGTGTTCTTTCAGATCGGAGCTGTTTAAGAGTCACAGCAGGTCCCACCTCACTGGATCTTGATGTTAATGTCCAGAGGACTCTAGATAATAACTTAGCAACTGAAGCTTATGAAAGAAGAATTAAACGGCTGGAACAAGAAAAGCTTGAACTTACTAGAAAACTTCAAGGTAAATATTTTAATGTTTTCTTTGTTAGAATTGAACTTACAGCATTCTGAGCTGCATTACAAAGGATTCTCTTATTTTCAGAATGGATCTTCTTATATATATAAAATGTAAAGCTATAGAAATATATGCAGAACAGAGTATAATGCCATTTATGTAAAAATCACACATTGGTAAACACAGTGATGTGATTTCTATATGTATGGATATGTTCCTACAAATGTCTGGAATGGAATACCTCTAAGGACAGGAGAATGGAACTGTCAGGGACAAAATGGGCCCTTCTCATCCTGACATAACACTTCAGTGATTTTTGACTTTTCCCTAGCCTACTCAGTTTCATAGGACCCCTTAGTCAACACTGGACTGTTCTTACCTGATCCTTTCTCACTCTGATCAGTGGTATTTCTATGCCTCTCTCCATATCTACTTTCCTTCTGAGGCATTAGCTGTCTTTATGTAAGGATGTCTTTGTTTCCTATGTCCCTTTCTTGTGTGTGTATTATGTTTCTCATTTAGAGTGTCCGTTGATCTCTGTGTCTGCATCAACATGAGGAGTTTGCTCTGCCTCTGTTTTCTCTTCCGTTATTGGTCATGTTCTCTTGCTTTCCAAATGCCTTGTGACTTTTACTATATGACCAATGAGTGAAAATAAGAGACAGTTGAGTTAATATTATTTTTGTCCCAGAAAATGTTTTTCTAGTCTTTATCCAATCAGCAGTTGAGCCTAAACAAGGCTGGATTGCAATTTTTATTAGTCAGTCCACCTCTAATGTCGGAAGTGAAGGGAGGACTAGGAAAGCCTGATAGAGTCTATTTCTCCTTTACTTGTAACTATGGGAGACTTGTTCAGTTCTTCTGTTGCAGTAAATATTTTAAAAAATGCCACTGGTCAAGCTGACTATCTAAGCTGCAGTGTCTCTGCCTAGCTCAGCCGCCACGTTGCATGGCCAGAAAGCATGTGTGCACACTGCAGATAGAAATGGCCAGCCAGAAACACCAGCTCTGCCACCCACGAGATGCCAGTGTGGGAGATGGCTCTGCCAATCTTCCATGCTGTCTCTGCAAGGCTGGGCATTGCCCAGACCATCCTGCCAACCATGCAGGCTCAGTACAAATGAGACTCTAATGCTTAGATTATCCAAAGGCTTATATATTTAGTAATGATCAATAACAAGATGCCCTTACAGTCAGAGGTGTAACCCAATACCCAACCTAGATATACCAACTAACTTTGACTGCTACAGACAAGTGAACATAAGCCTCCATGTCCCCCTCTCTTGTTCTCCATCTCCCCTTAGCTCCTCCTCTTCCTTCTCCTCCTCCTCTTCCTCTCCTTACTCCTCCCACCTTAGCTCCTCCTACATATCACCTGTCCTGTTAAAATTTAAAAAAAAAAAAAGCTTTCACTCAAAAAACAATTAGAGCGTAACTATACCAATTGATATCAATCAGTAAAGTACAAGATAGACCTAATACCCAGTCCATAATTTTGTTGACTAAACAGAACCTCTGTCATCTCTCCTAACAAAAAGACGTATTTCTGAACCTTCTTGACTTTAGAATGAATGTCAGCTAAAAACCATCCTCTCAAATCTTTTCTCTCAAAGTAAATAGCCAGGATTGGCTATGAAACTATATAAGTCTTCAACCCCGTCAGAAATCCAAAAGACTAAATTAACTGAAATTATGGGAAGCACAAAGCATAGCTTCTAAAATGTAGCCAATTTATAGAGGCTGCTGAACACCTGGACAGTCCCTATACTTCAAAATGTTGGAGTACCTGATCTTCAGCTTCTGGCCCAGGATCATCTGACAGACTTAGTAATGCAGAATTATTAAGGGCTGATTACTCTGTCTTAGCAGACATAATCAGTCGACTATTCTGCATGTGTGTCCTTTTCTGGACAGTGATTTGTCTGTAGATGAAAAGAGGCAATTTTTGCCTAGTGGCTGTCTCACCACAACTGGAGTAACTCCAAAGATGCTCAATTTCTTCTTAGAATCCAAAACAGAAAGCCATCAGGAGCAGACAGGTCTCTAATCAAATTGAACATTAATACAGAAATGTTTGTAACGTCAATTCTGTGGACTTCTGACATTTTTGAAAACCAACTATCTATATAAGGCAATCTGGACTGTTGTCTGTTAACTCCTCTCAGCTATTTCTAATTAAAATCTAGAAAACACCCTAACAATAAACTCAAAGCCATTCCATTGATATAGGCCATTAACTCACAGGCTAACCATCTCAAATCAGTTAAAAAAGTTAAAGAGGACTGGGTCTTCTTTTTTTTTCTTTTTTTCTTTTTTTCTTTCTTTTTTTGGGGAGGGGGCTGGGTTTTTTCTTTTCTTTTCTTTTTTTTTTTTTTTGTTTTTTTTTTTGTTTGTTTGTTTGCTTTTGTTTTTTGTTTTTTCGAGACAAGGTTTCTCTGTGTAGTCCAGGCTGCCCTGGAACTCACTCTGTAGACCAGGCTGGCCTCGAACTCAGAAATCTGCCTGCCTCTGCCTCCCAAGTGCTGGGATTAAAGGTGTGCGCCACCACTGCCCAGCACCTTGTATTCTTAAATGTGTTATGTAGGCACAGTGCCTATGAGAGAAACAATATTCATCTCACTTTTATATCAATAAGAAACTCATACCAATGAAAACCTTAAATTTCAAATCAAAGTAAATTTTGTACCATTTAAGAAATTATAACTTCAGCTTAATAACAGTTATACAGATTTCTATGAAATAGGTTATGGCTAAGTAATCAATTCTAACTATTCTGCCGTGTTCCAATAAAACCATTACTTTTCCCTAGAAAGACAGCCTAATATTAACCACCTCAGTCCCCAAGCCCAGGGAATAGGGGTGCTAACTCTTCATTAACTTCTTCAAGCTGAATTTTGGGTATTGAGATATTAGAAGAGGAGTAGGGGGAGGGTAAATTGATAAGCCTCTGATGCTGTGTCTTCATTGCATCCAGCTGAAATTCCAGGACATCAGAGGTTCAAGCAGGTCTACTCAACTTGCTTGATGAGTAGATATACCAAGGCTATGTATTCTGCAATATACAATTCTCAGCGATAGCTTAATAGTCAGCTTGACAGGTGGCGTTTTAAAATATTTACTACAAAAAAGTGGTGCACCAACTTTAGGCGCAAATTCACTAGAAATTTAAGTCTATTTACCTGAGAGTAAAAGTTTTATTTTTTAAAAAAAAAGAAAGTGAGTGAGTGATGCTGGTAGGAGTCACATGACTCCAGCACAGGAACTGTGAATAAAGAGACTGCTAGCAGGCAGGTCCTCTGCTGAGAGAAATTGTAGGCTGCTCTGAGCCAAGAGAGCCAAATAAGCCTCCATTGTGGAGCAGTTACTGATTTAAGTGTAAAGTTACAATGTTTTTAGGAAAGATTTATAAACAGATTTGTCCGAATCACGTGGGAATTATTGCCTGCAGTTTGGAACTTAGATAGGAAAAATTGTCACTGACTCTAGAGTAGAGAGTACAGTGTATAAGTGGAAGCTGCTCTGGAGTACAGAGCCAAACAGATAGATGGTACAAATAAAAAACTGTTCTAGGCAGAAGGCCAAACAGAAAGAAAGTGTAAATCAGGTGTGTTTAAATGATATAAATTTATATTGCCTCACAGGAGACTTGTGTTCTGTGTAATGTGGGCCCCATGGGAATTCTGGGTTCATTTCCTGCTTGGCAAAATAGGGAAGGAAGCTGGGTATGATTTTCAGTTTTGTGGTTATATTTTTCCTCCAATAAAGAGGTCAAGAT
Source organism: Rhabdomys pumilio (assembly GCA_030674055.1). Lineage (NCBI taxonomy): Eukaryota > Metazoa > Chordata > Mammalia > Rodentia > Muridae > Rhabdomys > Rhabdomys pumilio. Next base: position 66,445,849 of record JANHMN010000015.1, read on the forward strand.
AAACCTTTGCTGAACTAAATATTTAAAAAGCAGCCACAGGTAAAGCTGACTATCTAAGCTGCAGCAGCTCTGCCTAGCTCAGCTGCCATGTTCAGTGGCCAGAGGCCATGTGCGCACTGCAGCTAGAAACGGCCAGCCAGAAACACCAGCCCTGCCACCCACGAGACGCCAGAATGGAAGGCTCTGCCAATCTTCCATGCTGTCTCTGAGAGGCTGGGCATTGTCCAGACCATCTGACATCCATGCGGGCCTAGTAAGAAAATGAGACTCTAATGCCTAAAGATTAATCAAAGGCTTTATATGTTTGGTAATGCTCAATAACAATATGCCCATACAATGAAAGTTGTTTCCCAATTAGCTAACCTGAATAAAAGGATACTCGAGACTGTTCTCCATACCTGCATGGTTCTCCATCGCTCCTACATCTCTGCTCTCCCTAGCTCCTCCTCTTCCCTTTCCTCTTCCTCTCCTTACTCCTCCCACCTTAGCTACTCCTTGTTGTTGTAAATCTCTGACCCAAACAAGTCCGGTCAAGAAAAACACAACTCAATATTTATGATTATAAACTGCAAGCCTAGGTTGGGCAGATTTACCATTACACTACTCTATTCCCCAACTATGAGATCCCTTACAACTTGCGATTTTTCTAGGCCAAGTTCTTCTCCTTTGTTGTCCTTTCACCTCCAGCTCCTCCAGCTCTCCGCCTCTATAGCCTCTCTCCCATCAACTTCCTCTTCTGACTCCTCCTCTTCTGACTCCTCCCCTAAGCCTTTTTCTCCACCTCCCCTTCTACTGCCCAATCACTGGCTTTAGCTTTCATTTTACAAATTCAATTGGACAGAAGGTTCAGAAGATTCACTCCTCCTCCGAAACCCCTCCCAGGAGTGAAACTACCATCAAAACAGGAGACTGGGGCTATCCACAATACTTCTGTCCAATTAAAAGTCTCTTCTCTCAGATATAAATTGAACACAAACTATATTACCATGTTATAATTGTTAAAGTACAAGATAGACATAATACCCAATCCATCATTTTTGTTAACTAAATAGAACCTCTGCCATCTCTCTCAACTAAAAGACTTAGTTCTGAACCTGGCTTATGTCCTGTCCTCAGAATGAATAGCATCTGAAAACCATCCTCTCAAAGTAAATAGCCTGGGTTGGGTGTGAGATCAACCCCATCAGAAATCCAGAATGACTTATGGGAAGCACAAAGCATGGCTTCTAAAACTTAGCCAATTTAAATAGACCACTGAACACCTAGGCAGTTCCTTATTTCAAAACATTGTAGCATCTGTTCTTTAGCCTTCTGGCCCAGGATCATCTGACAGACCTTGTAATGCAGAATTACTAAGGGCAGGTTACTCTGTCTTGGCAGATATAATCAGGCGACTATTCCAAAAGTGTGTCCTTTTTCTGCACAGTATTTCGTCTGTAGATGAAAAGAGGCAATTCTTGCCTAGTGGCTGTCTCATCACAACTGGAGTAACTCCAAAGATGGAGTTACTTAATTTCTTCTTAGAATCCAAGACAGGGAAGCTGTCAGGAGCAGACAAGTCTCCAATAAAATGAACTTTTATACAGGAATGCTTGTAACATCAATTCTGTGGACTTCTGACGTTTTTGAAAACCAACTATCTATGTAAAGCAATCTGAACTGTTATCTGTTAATTCCTTTCCACTATTTCTAATTAAAATCTAGAAAACAGCCTAACAGTAAGCTCTGAGCCATGCAATTGCTATAGGCCCCTGACTCACGAGCCAACCATCTCAAATCAGTTTTCAAAAAATGTTTTAAAAGGACTGGGTCTAAGCCTTGTATTTCTAAATGAGTTATACAGGCACAATGCCTGTATGAGAGTAAAAATATTAATCCCACTTTTATATCAATAAGAAACTCACACCAATGAAAACCCTAAATTTTTACAAAATAAATTCTATACCAATATAAGAGATTATAACTTCAACCTTGTAACAATCATAAAGATTTCTACCAATGTAAGATATACCTATGTAATGTTTCACTTAAGCCTAAATTTGCTAACCTAACCCTATTTGTCTATTTCTATGATATTACTATGTCTCCCCCTTTCTTTCCTCCCTCCCTTTTACCTAAGAAGGAAAGGTAGAAATCCCTGAGTTTAAGCTCTCTAGTTCCTTCCCTGTCTGAAGCTACATTTATAAAGTATCCTTTAAATGACAACACATATATAATTTCTAAAGTAACCAGAACCATCCACCCCAACATAAGAAACTAGGACGATGATCTCCTTTTGTCTGCTTCCCGCTGAATTGGGACAAAGAATTCCCATCTGGGGGCCCAAAGGGAAATAGGAAAATTGGTTTAGTCAAAGGAGAGCTAGCTGGCATCATTTGCCTTGAAGTCACTATGTGCTGAGAGAGTTCATTGCTTAGCTGACACCATAACTGTGACAGTCAATAATTATCTAGGGTCCTGTCTTTTGAGAAGACGTAGTAAATCAAGAGAATAAATATTGCAATACTGAAAAATGATAAGGTGTCTATGTTCCCTAAGTTGATTCCTGTCAAACCATTCGAAATAACATCACATAAAGCCCAAAAGATATTTATTGTTTTTGTCATCTTTATCAAAAGATTATATGTCTTTTTTATATCAAAGAATTACCTGGTCTGGAGCCCTCAGTTCACTGTTTCTGCCTGAAAACAACCTCACAGGCAGTTGTGTTCTAGGATCACCTGTCCCTCCTTGCAGTTATTACAGGGCACTGAGCAAGCCCAGCTGCAGGCTGAGTGCTGCTCCTGACCTTGGCCATAACTCTCTGTCTGGGGATTGGGAGAGGAAGCCTCTCTGCAGTTCTTTGTAGGCCCTCAGACCCACTCAGCTTTCAATACACACTGGCACAGCCTAGAAGGTTGCCCAGGCCATATTCAGAGGTAGGAGGGGCAATGAACTTTTATCTCAGGTTAGTTGAGTCCTAAGTAATAAGTTGGGTGCCAATTTGTTGTAGTAAATTTCTGACCCAAACAAGTCTGGTCAAGGAAAACACAACTCAATACTTATGATTATAAACTGCACGCCTAGATTGGGCAGATTTACCATTACACTACTCTATTCCCCAACTATGAGATCCCTTATAACTTGTAGTTTTTCTAGGTCAAGTTCTTCTCCTTTGTTGTTCTTCTACCTCTGGGCTCCTCCAGTTCTCTGTCACCTCTGTAGCCTCTCTCCCGTAGGCTTCCTCTTCTGACTCCTCCTCTTCTGACTCCTCCTCTTCTGACTCCTCCTCTTCTGACTCCTCCTCTTCTGACTCCTCCCCTAAGCCTTTTTCTCCACCTCCCCTTCTACTGCCCAATCACTGGCTCTAGCTTTTATTTTACAAATTCAATTGGACAGAAGGTTCACAAGATTCACTCCTCCTCTGGAGCCCCTCCCAGGAGTGAAACTACCATCAAAACAGGAGGCAGGGGCTATCCACACCTCCTACATTCTTCAGCCTCTTTCTCTTACTCCTTCAACTCACATAAGTGTCTTGCTGAGGAGACTATTCTTAATTTGATGCAATCACAACAGATAGTAGAATAAGAGTGTCTTCTCTGAATAGTGTACTAATCCCTACTCCACATTGTCCAGAAGCTTTGGATTCTGTTTTTGTTTTTTGTCTTTTTTCAGCATAGTACTCAATTTTAGGGGCTAGAAAGATGGGCTAGTGGGAAATGACACCTGTTGCCTGGTCTGAGAACTCAAGTGTAATCATTGGAATTCATATGGTAGAAAGAGAGAACTGACTGATGCAGACTGTCCTCCGTCCTCTACATGAGTGCCATGCCATGTGTACCCACAGGTATAACACCCACACACATCCTCTGCATGAATGAATGGCATGTGTACCCACATGTATAACATCCAAACACCCTTACATTCTCTACATGAGTGCTATGACATGTGTACCCACATGTATAATACCCACACACATATTCTACAT
>JANHMN010000015.1:66455048-66595859 GCA_030674055.1 Rhabdomys pumilio
TCCCTCCCTCTCTTTCTTCCCTCCCTCTTCTCTCCCTTGCTTCTTCCTTCCCTCTCTCCTTCCTTTCTCTCTCTTCCATCCCTCCCTCCCTCTCTCTCTCCCTTCCTCTCTCTCTTGTTTTGTTCTTTTTTTAAAGAATGGTAAAAATATATCTATTAAAATTTATCATTTGAACAGTGTTCAGTGCATTGTCCCATCCTGTACAACTGTCATCACTGTCTCTTTACATCATGTCAAAACAGAACAAGGATGAAGCAATAACTCTTTTCTTCTGCTTCAAGCCTCTACCTTCTGCTTCCATACCCTGACACTTCCAGAAGCTTCATACCGTAGAAATGCACAGTCTTCAGTGTTCTGTGTTTGGCATCTTTAACTTAGTGCAGTGTTCTCAAGGGTCATCCATGTTGTAGGGTTTGTTAGAAATTGCTTCTTTCTAAAATCTTCGTAATGTTTTATTATATTCATATAACATATTTGCTTTTGCCTTCATCTATCATTGGACATGTGGTTTGCTGTTACCCTTTGGCTATGGGTAATAATGAAGTTATGAATACAAACATACAGCTTCTGGGTTAGGTTCTTGTTTTGATTTGTTCTTGGATTTGTAGTGAAATTCTGTATCATATATTGTTTAATCTTTTTCAAAATAATCCCTATACCATTTCCTATAGCAACTATATGGTTGTTTATTTCCACTGTTAACATGAATGTATTTTTACATTTTTAAATAAATTCATTTTATTATATTTAACTCACAAATAAAACAACACAACTAGTTTAAGGAAGTCACTGAAGAAGTCCCAATTTCTGTCTCCTCAGTCACTTGTTTGCAGGTAGAACAGCCATTTCACTTAGGGATGTATTTTTCCTCCGTCAGTTACATTTCTGTGCACTCTCCACCACACAAGAAAGGTAAAATATGACAAGGTAGATATCCTTTATTCACAGTTACATTATTTATTCAGACACACATAAATTATTTGCTGGATCCTAGGAGCTATATTGGGCCCTGGAGGCATGGTGGTAGAATTGAAAATAAAGCCATACCCCACCCCACTCCCATTCACTGTTTGATTCAAGGTACTTGACATCATTCTTCTACATCAGAGCCAGAGGTAATGTGCAAGCCCTCACTCTGCAGCTCCCCAGACTCTGCTAGTGCTCCTTAGATGCTTCTTGAACAAGGTCTGTGCATACAAGACACCTACCAATGACTGACTGACTTCATATTACTTCCTTATAACAGTATCTTCTAATTTCTAGGAAAATTACCATGGGTTTTATTAATATCTGCTCTTTTTACTACATTCTGAATTCTTAGAAGACTGAGCCAACACTTGTTTTCCTACTGTATTTCTAGTGTCTATATCAGATATACAGATAATATATATCTTTATATATATACACACATGTTTGTATGTATACATACATGTTTGTGTATATATATATATACATATATATATTGTATACATTTATATATCTACATAGATATATAATAAATATGTATTTGCTGTGTGTCTACAGGTTAAAAAATAAAAATTTATACCCCCCTTTGATACTTTTGTTTGAAATATAAAGGGTATTTTGTTTTTTTAAGTGAAATTTTATTATGTATAATACACTTTTAAACTCCTGGTATTGAGCATCCAAACCCAGTATAGTGCCTCCATGTTTACTAACCCAGGGCCAGCCCTGGTGACTGCTCAGTTAATGTACCAACAGTGGTGAAGAAAATCATCTGTGCTGGTAAATGCTATTGTGGAACCTGGAATGAGGAAAAAAATCACTGGATGTGGGTTGCCATTTCCAAAACATCTTGATTATCATGGTGACCATCTAATAGAATTTATATGTTCTTCTTAAATACTGTATCTTAATTGTCTGTTTCCTCATAGAATAAAGAGTTTTATGTCTGTGTTTTGATAAGATAATGAAAATATTAAAAGACTGGCCCTTTACTGATTTAGATGTGAATTCTGTATAAAGATGTATTGTGGCAGGATTTTCCCTCTTCAATTAATTTAAATATTAGTGCAGCAGGAGGCCTGCCATTGGACAGGGAAAAGGGAGATAGAGCTAAGAGGGACAGAGGAGACAAGGAGAGGAGAAGGAAGCAAGATGGAGGACGAATTGGATGATTCAGATTCAGTGTGACTTTAAATAGCCATGGGTAGATATCATATAGGGCTAGAATAATTGGGGTAACTTGTCTAATCTAGGTGGGCAGCTTGTACCATCATCAATTGGCACCGAATTTATTGTGTGGGCATCTTGTGTGTTGAGAAATTATTGATATGTAGATCTGGCTGATTAATTATAAGCTTCTAGAGTTTTGATTTTACCTGGTTACTGGGAATTGTGATAGCTAACTGCAAGGTGGGCAGTCATTGCATGGGGATGGCGTGGCAATGACCCACCAAGGGAACTTGGCAAGTAGGGTGGAGATGTCTCTCAAACTCCAGGCCAGAGAGTCTGCTGAGATGAGAACACCGTGCTGGAGCCATGTGGCCTGCCTGTGCCCAGCATAGCTTGGGGACTTGCCTTTCTTTTAATATTTTCTGCAACAATATATCAGTTCTTTTAAAGGGCAATTAAATTACATATGTAGAGATGGATCAAATAAGCAGGCAAAAAAGGCTTTTTACAATATTAGATAAAGAGAAAGCCATTCCAATGACATCTCTCCAGAATCAGAAAATTTTTACCTTACTTATAAATAAATATTAGTATTTGTGGAGTTGGTAGATATACTTCCAGTGAAGCACTGGACTCCCCAAATACTTTATTTCTTCTAACTTTAAATGTTTAGCATGTTGTTAGCATTTCACAATAGCATACTTAAAGAGACCTTCTCCAAAAGAAGTATGATGACAGGTATCTCCTATGAAAACTCAGTAGCCAGAATCACTGGCATCTTAGAGTAGACTAGTGGTCTAAACCTATGGGTTGTGACCCTTTTAGGGACATCTTAGGGTTTCATTGTTATGAAGAGAAATCATGACTATGGCAGCTTTTATAAAGGACAGTATTTAATTGGGGCTTGCTTACAGGTTCAGAGGTTCAGAGCATTAACATCATGGTGAGAAGCATGGCAGTGTCTAGGCAGACATGGTGCAGGAGGATCTGAGAATTCTACCTCTTGTTCCAAAGGCAGCTAGGAGCAGACTGGCTCTCATGTGGTTATGAAGAGGGTCTCATTATCCATCCCAACAGTGACACACCTACTCCAACAAGGCCACACCTCCTAATAGTACCATTCCCTGGGTCAAATGTATTCAAACCACCACATTCCACTCCCTGGCCCCCATAGGCTTATTCAAACACGTTAGTCTGTGGGGGCCATACCTAGCCATAGCATAATAAAAAATACATTTAGTCCAACTTCCAACATCCCCATAGTTTATAGCAGTCACAATAGTGTTAAAAGTTCAAAGGTCAAAGTCTTTTCTAAGATTCATCCAGTCACTTAACTGTAATCCCCAAAGCAAGACAGGAAACCAACTGATCAAACTCCTGACTCTGCATCTCCATGTCTGATGTCCAATTCCTTTCAACATTGATGACTGCAACAAACTTATTTCTCTTGGGCTGGTTCCACTCTTAGCAGCTTTGCTCAGCAAGTATCCCATGGTTCTGCATCTCTTACATTTTGGGGTCTCCAATTCAACTTCAACTTCCTAACTTCTTGTTCTAATGTCTGGGATCCACACATGATCTTCTCAGTTCCTCTAACTGGCTGGCATCACTCTGCTCTGCCCTCCGTAGCACTCTCAACTCTGGTTGACTCCACCCCATTGCTGCTGCTGTTCTTGGAGGTCATCCAATGGTAATGGCATATCCAATATCCTGGGGTCTTCTGCTGCAACTAGGCTTCACCAATAGCCTCTCATAGGCTACATTTATGATGCCAAACCTCAACTCCTTTGCATGATCCCTTCAGTCCTGGGCTGTCAGCTGCAACTGAGGCTGCACCTTCACCAAAGGCCTTCCATGACCTCTCACAGTGCCCAGCCTCAGCTGCTCTCTATAACCCCTTCCTGTCTTTAAAACCATTATTACCTGGGTGATTTTTACACATTTCCAAGTCCATCTGCAGCACAAGATATATCCTTGTCTCTCTCTGGAACACAGCTTCTTTGTGCTCTCAGAAAACACTTCCCAGAAGATTTAACCTCAGTGATGCTGGTCTCTTCTAAATCACCACTAATTTCTTAGCTCCAGCTAACCAGCATCAATTGTCCCAGTAGTCCCTTCTATTCTTGACTCTAAAGCCAGAGCCACATAGCCAAAGCTGCAGAATTCTGCTCCTTGCTGGGGCTGGAACATGGCCCCCATTATTCTGTTAGTAGCTTTCTGTTTTCCATCTTCCTCACTGTCTAAACTTGACAGTCCTAGAACTTGCTCTGTAGATTGATTTTGAACTCAGAGATATGCATTGCTCTGTCTCCTGAATACTGGGATGAAAGGTGTCTACAAGCCTGTACTTAAGCTTTTCTTCACGTAGAATTTGTTCTGTCCCAGGCTGTCCTTGAACTCAGAGATCTGCTTGAATTTAATCTCCTGGGATTAAAGGTATGTGCCACCCACCATGCCTGGGCCTAAGTTTAGCTGGGTAGAATCTTGCCCCATACTGCCTTAATCTGTTTTTCTCCTTGAACATAACATTCAGCTCAGTTTTTCTTCCTGATGTCCCTTTATTACTTGAACCATACATTTTATATTTTTCCTTTCTCAGCTTGTTCCTTTCAATTAAAATGTCCTTCATAAGAGTGAACTTTAATAGCCAAACAAAATTTATCAGACTGTTTTGAGACTTCCTTTGTCAAAGCAATTGCTTTGATAATCTAACCTAAATCTGTTTACCTTAGCCTCAGTCGAACTCTTTGAACAATGGCAAAAGGCCACCATCTTCTTCACCAAAATATCACAAAAACAGTCTGTAGACCACATACTAACATTCTTCTCCATTGTAACCTCTGGGGTCAGCAGGCCTACACAGTTCAAATCACCCTCAGTACCACCATCTTCCATATTCCTACGAGGTTGGCCCATTAAGCCCACTTAAAGCATTCCATGGCTTTTCAAATCCAAAGTCTCCAGATCCACATTCTTCCAGACAAAAGCATGGTCAGGCCTATCACAGCAGTACCCCAGTCCCTGGTACCAACTTATGTTTAGTTAGGGTTTCATTGCTGTGAAGAGACACCATGACCAAGGCAACTCTTACAAAGGACATTTAATTGGTGCTTGCTTACAGGTTCAGTGGTTCAGTCCATTATCATTATGGCAGGAAGCATGGCAGTGTCTAGGCAGGTATGATGCTGAAGGAGCTAAGAGCTCTACTACTGTTCAGGAGGCAGCTAAGAGAAGACTGGCTTTCATGTGGTTAGGAGGAGGGTCTCATTGCTCACCCCAATAGTAACACACTTCCTCCAACATGGCCACACCTACTTCAACAAGGCCAGATCTCCTAATAGTGCCATTCTCTGGGCCAAGCAGATTTAAACCACCACAGGGCATGAGATGACCCATTCACAGGGCTCACCTAACACCATCAGAAAACACAGATGTGTACATAACAGTAGCAAAATTACAGTTATGAAGTAACAACAAAAATAATTTTATGGTTGGGGTCACTATAACATGAGGAACTGTTGGCTCTCATAAGGGTCACAGCATTAGAAAGATGAGAACCACTGTTCTAAGAAGTTATATTTAGTTTTTTATGTGTGAATATAAGTATTCATTTCTCTTCAGTTATTCCCTAGGAGTGAGATTATTAGGCAATATGCTGTGTATCCAATTTCAAGTGTGATTACTCTAATCAACATGAGGATAATTGATACCTTTTGCTTTTATGAGAAAGGTTAACCATTATTATCTCAGGCTTCTGAATTCTGCACCGCCACACCTGGCTTGATAATTGATAGCCTAATAATATTGAGTCTACCAATCCATGAACATGGTATAATTTTTTACTTATTTAGATCATTTACTTTTTTCATATATGCACACATTTTTCTTTTGTTTTCACATATTTCTCATCCATTTATTTTATCAATCATGGTTTGTCTTGTAGTTGTTATGTATCAGTAGCCTTCTCAGTACATAAAGTAAATTTTTATTATGTATTTGAACATGACTTCTTTTCCTTTTGTTGAATTCTGTACTTTGGAGAGACCAATCCTCTTTGTATTGAATGTTCTTGTCCTTTTCAGAGCTTTTTGCGGTGGTTGTAATGTTTATCTGTCTCCTTTAGCTGTTTCACTCCCCTCTACAACAGAGGAGCATTCTTAGCTATGAACTCTTGTTTCTGTTTCTTTTTAATGCAATAGTGATGCTTTGTTCCCTAAACTGTTACATTAGTTCTGTAGTCTCCATTCCATTTTATTCTTTAAAACAATATTTATAGATACCTGTTTTTAAACTCCAAGTACTTACAGAGAATTTTATTGCTTTAGTTTTTTACATCTTTGCCTTAGAATGGGTTTTTGATATGTGTCAGGGTGATGAGTGCATATGTGCATTTATGTTTGTATTTTATGCAGAATATCAGGCAGGACTGAAACTTACCATGTAGCCCAGACTCAATTCGAACTAAAGCTCCTCCTGCCTCAGATTCCCAGCTGCAGGGATTACAGTTACATGCCATGCCTAGCCTTGGCTGGTTCTTTATCTGATAAGTGTTCTTCCTTTAACCTACCCCTAAGTCTATTCATACAGTTTCCCATCTTCTTTATCTTGTGAGAGTTACTAACTCTGCTTAGACCATCCATCCACCAGCTGTACAAATGTCTGGTCCCTCCTTTCCCTCTGCATTTGGAACCCAGGTTTACCCCTCACTTAGCCTTAGTTTAAGAACTGAGAGTCTCAGTTTATATATAAAATTTTCTATCTCAGGACAGTCTAATGCATTTTAAGTTTTAAATTACTCTCTTACTATAATTAATGATTAATGTATTTTTTTCAGTGTCTCACCAACTTAAACTATAATTTAATAATTGGGATTATTTATTTGGTCAGCAGTTAGGTAGTTGTGTGGAACAGGTTTGGTGAGGTGAAGGCCTTAGTGCAGTGGTTTTTAACCTATGGGTCACGAGTACTTTGGCAAACCCCGTTTCTAAAAGTATTTGTTTTATGATTCATAACAGTAGCCAAATTATAGTCATGAAGTAGCAACAAAAATAATTTTATGGTTGTAGTCACCACAACATGAGGAACTGTATTAAAGAGTCACAGCATTATGGAGGTATAGAACCATTGGAATAGACCATTTTAAAAATACTGTATATAATTTATCCAAGTTGGATGTATGTCTTGAATTTAATAAATTATGTGTCCATTTTATATGTTAGTTTGAAATAGTTGCTTAATAATAATTTTGCTTTTAGAAAAAAAATTCTTTTATTTGGTAGTAATTTTCCAGTTGCTTAATCTTTAGCAGCTTACTCAGAGTGTGCTAAATCTATCTTACATAATTTTCCCAAATGAAGTGAAATTTCCAATATTTTAATCCAAAAGATGGGGAAGATAAAGATTAACTGCTCTTTTTGGATAAATACTGCTGTTACTTGCTAGGCATATCAGTATTCTGCTTTTCATTTGTTTAGACTGTATGTCAGAACTAAAGTGAGGTTTTGTTTGGTTTTTTTGTTTTTTTTAAAGAAGTGAATCATTTGGAACAACAACTTGAAGAAGCTAATTCTGTGAGACGAGAACTAGATGATGCTTTTAGGCAAATCAAAGCTTTTGAAAAACAAATCAAAACTTTGCAGCAGGAAAGAGAAGAACTAAACAAGGTAAGCATATGTGAATGGATCCTTAAAGCTGTTTGTACATGTTTCATCTTTTATAATTAGAATATTAGAAGTATTCCTAATAAATGACATGTGTTTTTGTATAAAAATTTGAATTGAAATTTTCATGCTAACCTAAAATGATAGTTTAATTTTTTTCCCCTTTCCTTCTCCCTCTTGCTCTGGCCCCTCTCACTCCAACCCCACTGCCCGCTCGCTCTGGTCTCTGCTCACCCTGACTTCTGCTAGCTCAAGGCCTGCTCACTGTCGCTGTCCTCAGACACCTATATGAGGGCATCAGATCTCATTATGGATGGTTGTGAGCCACCATGTAGTTTCTGGGATTTGAACTCATGACCTTCTGAATAGTAGTCAGTGCTCTTAACTGGGATATAGCAACAAAATGTATTCATAACTAAGATTATGTAACAACACAATTGAGAAGATAATATTTAAGCGGTAGGGAAAAAACTTGAATCACATATTGGAAAGTACTGTGAATTTCATTAGCAACAACAAAAGCTGGGACTAATGGTGGCCTATGCAGTTGAGAGATCAGGAGTTCAGATCACTGTACACATTATGTTTAATGGTTTGATATACAAAATACTGATTACTATAGACTGAAGTTTTCTGGGGTTATGTATTATTATCAGTAAGGAAATGCAGTTAGAAATAAGATCACCTTATGCTGATAAAGGACCTATTATAGAGTAAATCGAATTAGGTGAGTACATTGTTATTTTCCACATATTGTTGAGTTTTGGTTTATATAGATACATCTGAACCCGGGCTCACATAGTAGCATTTGGCATTTATGGCAGCAGTTCTCTTTCCTTTAGTATTAAGTAGTAATATTAGTGATTTATAAGGTATTATTTATTGGTATTATTATGTAATCAAATTTAGTTAACATAATAAACATAAATATCTGGTATCATGAATTCTAGGAGCAATGTTTTACAATTTTTAATACATTTCCATGCTAAAAATTCTGTAAGTTTTTTGAAAAGACATTATTGTTAAAAAGAAGCAGCTTATAATAATAAATAAATAATGATGTGATTTGGATAATGGTTTACAGTGAAGAGAAAAAATTCATTTTCTTTGTGTCCTAACCAATGCTTGTTTGCTTTTTGTCTTTTTTATCAACAACCATTCTGACAGAGGTAAAATGATACCTATTTCTGGTTTGGTTTTTCATTTCTTTGGTGATTGGTTTATCTTGAATAACTTTATGTAGCTATTGGCTTTTTTCTGTGTCTTCCTTGGAATCCCTGTCCATTTAAGTCCTCTGCTTATTTTTAATTAGTTTAGCAAATACCTTGTTTTTATGATAATGTTAAAATGTCTTCCAGTATTGTAGTTTTTATACTCTCATATAGTACAGGAGTTTCTGTGTTCAGTGATGGTTCATATGCTGCGTCTGTTTCTCTCAGTCCTGTGTATATTGAGACTTTGGTCTGACATGAGGTTTTCTTCTGGTTTGTTGGCTTTGTCTAATTTCTTCAGTGGCTAGGTATCTCTACCACATGTCCATTCATTATTTTATGATATTTCTTTTACAAAATGCCTTATATTTTTACACATTTTCTGTTTGGCTGACTTTTGATATTTATAAGAATTCTTGAAATTTTCCAATGTCTGTCATTAAATGCGCAGGTTAAGATGCCTGTCAGTGGCTTTTCTCTGTACACTCGTTGACTGACCAAAGCTTGTGGATATAATGTACATTTGTCAATATATTTAAATTAGTACATTTGCTGGCTCATACACTATTAGGAATTCAGAGGTTTAAAAAAAACTCCTAAATTTTATCCTTACTTTTTAATGTCTGCTCTTTGATAGTTATCTCTCTACATACTAGAAACTCACTTCTGCTTCCATGTTGCTATTGGGATCATACTCAGTGCTCCTTTTGGCCCCTGGTCCTTGTGACTGCTGTGGAAAGGATTCCAGTGAGACAGATGCACAGCACTGGGTAGACGACAGGGGGAGTTTACTGTAGCACAAACTAGAATACCTTCAAGGGGTGAGGCTGGCAGCGGCTGCAGAGACCTTTATAGAGCACTGTAGTTCTCAAGGGATGAGAGCTCACAGTGATCAAAGAGGCCATTGTGTCTTTCTAATACTTAGACAGGCTTTATACCATTTCGAAGTCTTTTGAACAGCTTTTTCTAAAGGGTGTTTCATTGTCTAGGTGATTGACAGGCCATTTGGATCAGCTCTTATGGAAAAGGATGGTAATATATCTTTGTTAATTTTGTTTTTTGTTTTGTTGTTGTTGTTGTTTTTGAAAGCCTTTAGCCAGACAATAGTCTTGTAAATTCTAAATGTGTATCCACCCAACCAGGGCTAGAGATGACTTAGAGCTCAATTTTTGACCAGTGATCAAAAATACTGTTGCTGGTTATGAATCCTTTAAACTCCAAACCTGTTAATACCTAACTAGCTGCCTAACAGTGTGTGATAAGAATTCAGTTTTCCTTTTTTCCAATATGGCTAACCAGTTACTTGTATACAGAATAGTTATTCTTTTCCCAGGTGTGCAATGGCACCTCTGTCATATAGGAAATTCTCTTTCCATTAGTCTATGGTCCTTGAAAACTATGATAGAATTTTAATTGAAATTATATTTCATCACTGATCAATTACAAAAGAATTAATTGTATTACATTATATCAAAGTATATATATGTTTATTATTTTGAGTATATACATAAACAAGAACATGGCAGATTGTTGCTTTTATTTGTATTTAATAGATAAATAACCATAAGATTCCTGTCATAGTTAGAGTTCCCAATGCTGTGAAAAGACACAATGACCAAGGTAATTTTATAAAGGACAACATTTAATTGGGGCTGGCTTACAGGTTCAAAGGTTCAGTCCATCATCATCATGGTGGGAAGCATTGCAGCATCCAGGCAGACATGGTACTGGAGAAGGAGCTGAGAGTTCTACATCTTGATTCAAAAGCAACCAGGAGGGGACTGTCTGCCACACTGGTTGGAGCTTGAGCAAAGGACCTCAAAGCCCACCCCCATAGTGACACACTTCCTCCAACAAGGCAACACCAATTTCAACAAGGCCATACCTCCTAATAGTGCTCCTCCCCATAGGCAAAGCATTCAAACGCTTGAGTCGTTGAGGGCCAAACTTATTCAAGCCACTACAGTTCCTCTATATCAGTTTTTATCTCCTATGCAATGCCCTGTGAAATAACTGAATACTGCCCTTTAAGTGAAGAGTCTATATAAAAGAAGAGGAACCTCCAAAATATTTATTCAGGGGTTAACATAGGAGAAAGGGGTAATACTGCTCCCCTACTCCTTTTTGTC
Organism: Rhabdomys pumilio; assembly: GCA_030674055.1. Taxonomy (NCBI): domain Eukaryota; kingdom Metazoa; phylum Chordata; class Mammalia; order Rodentia; family Muridae; genus Rhabdomys; species Rhabdomys pumilio. The sequence continues at coordinate 66,466,185 of JANHMN010000015.1, forward strand.
TGAGTTTACCACAGAGTCTGAAGAGAAATAAATGTCTTGGACCTCTTCCCCGTTCCTTTGGAATAAAAATTAACTATTCTAGGCCTTAGTTAGTACTCAAATGACCAACTTCACAAAATACGTTCCCATAGTTCAGGGCATGTGCAACCTTGAAATGCCTTCAGAACATAAATGGAATTTTCTCACTATTGAAATTTGTTATGGCCCTCGCCCGGATCCCGGTGGCTGGAGCAGACACCCAGCTAGTCTGCTCCCATGTGGAAACCACATCCAGAGACATCCTAAAGAGGTCACTGACCTCAGAGTGGCAGATCCTTGTGGCTGGAGCAGACACCCAGCTGGCCTGCTCTCATGTGGAAACCGCATCAGGAGATATTCCTAGAGAGGCCACTGACCTCAGAGCAGGAAACACTATATCCTGAGACATCCTAGAGGAGCGACTACACTCAGAGCAACAAACACCTAGCTGGTCTACTACTGTGGAGACACCATATCCTGAGATAACCAAGAGGAGCCACTGTACCCAGAACAGCTGGAGCTCAGGATCCCAGAGATATCCGGACCCTGGGGAGTTCTGACAAAACCAAGATAACTGGAAAGGCAGGCTCCAGTCAGAACCAGCGAGTGCAGGTAGCACTAGAGCTAACCAAATGGCGAAAGGCAAGCATAAGAATGTAAACAACAGAAACCAAAGTTACTTGGCATCACCAGAACCCAGTTCTCCCACCATAGCAAGTCCTGAACACCACATCACACTGGATGTGGGTTTCAGAATTAAAATCACTACTCATGATGATGATAGAGGACATTAAAAAGGACATAAACAACATTCTCAAAGAATTTGAGGAGTACACAGGTAAACAGGTAGAAGCCCTTAAAGAATTGCAAGAAAACACAACCAAACAGGTGAAGGAATTACACAAAACCATCCAGGATCTAAAAATGGAAGTAGAAACAATAAAGAAATCTCAAAGGGAGACTACCCTGGAGATAGAAAACCTAGAAAAAAGATCAGGAGTCATAGACACAAGCATCACCAACAGAATACAAGAGATAGAAGAGAGAATCTCATGAGCAGAAGATACCATGGAAAACATTAACACAACAGTCAAAGAAAATGCAAAATGCAAAAAGCTCCTAACACAAAACATCCAGGAAATCCAGGACACAATGAGAAGACCAAACCTAAGGATAATAGGTATAGATGAGAGTGAAGACTCCCAACTTAAATGGCCAGTAAATATCTTCATCTAAATTATAGAGGAAAACTTCCCTAACCTAAAGAAAGAGATGTCCTTAAATATACAAGAAGCCTACAGTGCCCCAAATTAGACTAGACTAAAAAAGAAATACCTTCCGTCACATAATAATCAAAACATCAAGTATACAAAACAAAGAAAAGATAATAAAAGTAGTAAGAGAAAAAGGCAAAGTAACATATAAAGGCAGACCTATAAGAATTACACCAGACTTCTCACCAGAGACTATAAAAGCCAGAAGATCCTAGACTAATATTGTACACACCCTAAGAGACCACAAATGCCAGCCCAGACTACTATACCCAGCAAAACTCTCAATCACTATTGATGGAGAAACCAAGATATTCCGTGACAAATTCAAATTTACACAATATCTTCCCACAAATCCAGCACTTCAAAGGATAATGGATGGAAAATTCGAACACAAGGAGGGAACAACAACCAAGAAAAAGCAAGAAAATAGTCTTCCAAACCCAAAAGAAGATAGTTACACAAACATAATTCCACCTCTAATAACAAAAATAACAGGAAGCAATGATCATTTTTCCTTAATACCTCTTAATATCAATGGACTCAATTCTCCAATAAAAAGACGTAAACTATCAGACTGGATACATAAACAGGACCCAGAATTTTGCTGCATACAGGAAACGCACCTCTGTGACAAAGACAGACAATACCTCAGAGTAAAAGGATGGAAAACAATCTTCCAAGCAAATGGTCTCAAGAAACAAGCTGGAATAGCCATTCTAATATCAAATAAAATTGATTTTCAACCAAAAGTAATCAAAAAAGATAAGGAAAGATACTACATACTCATCAAAGGAAAAATGTACCAAAGAAAAACTCTCAATTCTGAACATCTATGGCCCAAATGCAAGGGCACCCACATACATAAAAGAAACTTTACTAAAGCTCAAAGCATACATTGCACTTCACACAACAATAGTGGGGGACTTCAACACCCTACTCTCAGCAATGGACAGATCATGGAAACAAAAACTAAACTGAGACACAATGAAACTAACAGAAGTTATGAACCAAATGGATTTAACTGATACCTATAGAACATTTCATCCTAAAACAAAAGAATATACCTTTTTCTCAGCACCTCTTGATACCTTCTCCAAAATAGACCATATAATTGATCACAAAACAGGCCTTAACAGATACAAAAAGATTGAAATAATCCCTTGTACCCTATCAGACCACCATGGACTAAGGCTGGTCTTTAATAACAACAAAAAGAACTGAAAGCCCACATACACGTGGAAACTGAACAATGCTCTACTCAGTGATGACTTGGTCAAGGAAGAAGTAAAGAATGAAATTAAAGACTTTTTAGAATTTAATAAAAAGGAGGACACATCATACCAAAACTTGTGGAACTCCACGAAAGCAGTACTAAGAGGAAAACTCATAGCTCTGAGTGCTTGCAAAAAAAACAAAAAACAAAAACAAAACAAACAAAAAAAAAACCAATGGAGAGAGCATACACTAACAACTTGACAGCACACTTGAAAGCCTTAGAACAAAAAGAAGCAAATATACCCAAGAGGAGTAGATGACAGGAAATAATCAAACTCAGAGCTGAAATCAACCAAGTAGAAACAGAAAAAAACTATACAAAATATCAACAAAACCAGGAGCTGGTTCTTTGAGAAAATCAACAAGCTAGATAAACCCTTAGCCAGACTAATCAAAGGGCACAGAGACAGTATCCAAATTAATAAAATCAGAACTGAAAAGGGAAACATAACAACAGAAACTGAGGAAATTTAAAAAAAAATCATCAGATCCTACTACAAAGGCCTATACTCAACAAAATTGGAAAATCTGGATGAAATGGACAATTTTCTAGACAGATACCAGGACCAAAGTTAAACGAGGAGCAGATAAACCATCTAAACAGTCCCATAACCCCTAAAGAAATAGAAGCAGTCATTAAAAGTCTCCCCACCAAAAAAAGTCCGGGACCAAATGGTTTTAGTGTAGAATTCTATCAGACCTTCAAGGAAGACCTAATACCAGTTCTCTTCAAACTATTCCACAGAATAGAAACAGAAGGAACACTACCCAATTCATTCTACGAAGCTACAATTATACTCATACCTAAACTTCACAAAGACCCAACAAAGAAAGAGAACTACAGATCAGTGTCTCTTATGAATATTGATGTGAAAATACTCAATAAAATTCTCGCAAACTGAATCCAAGAACACATCAAAATAATCATCCATCATGATCAAGTAGGCTTTATCCCAGGAATGCAGGAACTGTTCAATATTCAAAAATCTATCAATGTAATTCACTACATAAGTAAACACAAAGAAAAAAACCACATGATCATCTCACTAGTTGCCAAGAAAGCATTTGACAAAATCCAACATCTCTTCATGTTAAAAGTCTTGGAAAGATCAGGAATTCAAGGCACATACCTAAACATAGTAAAAGCAATATACAGCAAGCCAGTAGCCAAAATCAAACTAAATAGAGAGAATTTGGAGTCAATCCCACTAAGATCAGGGACTAGACAAGGCTGCCCACTCTCACCCTACCTATTCAATATAGTACTGGAAGTCCTAGCCAGAGCAATTAGACAACAAAAGGAGGTCAAAGGGATACAGATAGGAAAAGAAGTCAAAATTTCACTACTTGCAGATGACATGATAGTATATTTAAGTGACCCTAAAACTTCCATCAGAGAACTCCTAAACCTGATAAAGAACTTCAGCAAAGTGGCTGGATATAAAATCAACTCAAACAAATCAGTAGCCTTCCTCTACTCAAAGGATAAACAGGCTGAGAAAGAAATTACAGAAATGACTCCCTTCACAATAGTCACAAAAAAAAATATAATAATATCTTGGAGTGAACCTAACCAAGCAAGTGAAAGATCTGTATGACAACAACTTCAAGTCTTTGAAGAAAGAAATCGAAGAAGATCTCAGAAGATGGCAAGATCTCCCATGCTCCTGGATTGGCAAAATTAATTTAGTAAAAATGGCCATCTTGCCAAAAGCGATCTACATGTTCAATGCAATCCCCATCAAAATTCCAAATCAATTCTTCATAGAGATAGAAAGAGCAATTTGCAAATTCATTTGGAGTAACAAAAAACACAGGGTAGCGAGAACCATTCTCAACAATAAAAGAACTTCTGGGGGAATCACCATCCCTGACCTCAAACTGTACTACAGAGCAGTAGTGATAAAAACTGCATGGTATTGGTACAGAGACAGGCAGGAAGATCAATGGAATAGAATTGAAGATCCAGAAATGAACCCACACACCTATGGTCACTTGATCTTTGACAAAGGAGCTAAAACCATCCAGTGGAAAAAGGACAGCATTTTCAACAAATAGTGCTGGCTCAACTGGAGGTCAGCATGTAGAAGAATGCAAATCAATCCATTCTTGTTCCCTTGTACAAAGCTCAAGTCCAAGTTGATAAAGGACGTTCACTTAAAGCCAGATACACTGAAACTAATAGAAGAGAAGGTGCGGACGATCCTCGAATACTTAGGCACAGGGGAAAAGTTCTGAAAAGAACACCAGTGGCTTGTGCTCTAAGATCAGGAATTGACAAATGGGACCTCATAAAATTGCAAAGCTTCTGTAAGGCAAAAGACACAACAAGACAAAACAGCAACCAACAGATTGGGAAAAGATCTTTACCAATCCTAGATCTGATAGAGGGCTAATATTCAGTATATACAAAGAACTCAAGACAACCAAATAACCCTATTAAAAAGTGCGGTACAGAGCTAAACAAAGAATTCTCAACTGAGGAAATTCGAATAGCTGAGAAGCACCTTAAGAAATGTTCAACATCATTAGTTATCAGGGAAATGCAAATCAAAACAACCCTGAGATACCACATCACACTAGTCAGAATGGCTAAGATAAAAAATTCAAGTGATGGTAGATGCTGGCGAGGATGTGGAGAAATAGGAACACTCCTCCATTGTTGGTGGGAATGCAAGCTGGTACAACCACTCTGGAAATCAGTCTGCGGTTCTTCAGAAAACTGAACATAGCATTACCTGAGGACCCATCTATACTACTCCTGGGCATATACCCAGAAGATGCTCCAACACATAACAAGGACATATGCTCCACTATGTTCATAGCAGCCTTATTTATAATAGCCAGAAGCTGGAAAGAACCCAGATGTCCTTCAACAGAGGAATAGATACAAAAAAAAATGTGGTACATTTACACAATGGAGTACTACTCAGCTATTAAAAATAATGAATTCAAGAAATTCTTAGGTAAATGGATGGAACTAGAAAATATCCTGAGTGAGGTAACCCAATCACAAAAAAACACACATGGTATTTACTCACTGATAAGCAGATATTAGCCCAAAAGCTTGAAATAGCCAAGGTTCAACTAACAGACCACATAAAGCTCATGAAGAAGGAAGACCAAGTGTAGATGCTTCAATACAACTGGGAAGGAATGACAGAATGCTCAAGGGACCAAATATGGCGACAAAGTGTGAGACAGAATGTCAAGGAGGGGCCGTCTGGAGACCACTTTACTTTGGTATCAGTCCCATGTGCAGTCACCAAAGTTAGACGCTGATATGGATGTCAGGAAGTGCATGCTGACAGGAGCCTGATGTAGCTGTCTCCTCGGAGGTCTGCAAGAGTCTGACATATCCAGAGGTGGATACTCGCAGCTACCCATTGATCTGATCAAGGGTTCCCAATGGAGAAGTTAGAGGACTAAAGGAGCTGAAAAGGCTGGTGGCCCCAAGAGGAGAGCAATAGTGCCAACCAACCAGAGCTCTCCAGGATCTAAACCACCAGCCTAGGAGCACAAAAGGAGGGACCCATGACTCCAGCTGTATACTTAGGGGAGGATGGCCTTGTCAGGCATGGGTGGGAGAGGAGATCCTTGGTCCCATGAAGGCTGAACACCGAATGGGGAGGAAGTCGAGAATGAGGAGGTGTGAGTGGGGAGTAGATGGGGGCACACCTTTGTGGAGGCAAGAGAAGGGAATGGGATTGGGGGTTCCTGGGTGGCGGAGGGAATGGAGTGAGGGAATAAAATCTGAAATGTAAACATAATATCCAATTAAAAATATGAAAAAAAATAAAAATAAAGATGATGAGAAATAAAAAAAAAAGAAATTTGTTATGAATTACATTCTATGGCTCACATTTAGGAAAGGCCCCAGTTTTTTAGTGACATTTCTTTGGATGATCTCATTTTGTAAAACATGAAAGATGTTTCTGATCAGTGCCACAGTCTTTTTTAATATCAATGTGATATTTATCTCTTATATTTAAAGTTATTTAAATTTTATAAAGCACTCAGTTGGTAGAGTGCTTACTTGGCATGTATAGAACATTGTGTTCAGTCCCCAGCACTGCATTAACAAACATGATGATAACTGTAACACTCAGCATAAGCAGGGTGTAAGCGAGAAGATAAGAAATTCAAGCCTGTCATCCAGGGATACCTGTCTCCAAAACAAGGAAGGAAGGAAGGAAGGAAGGAAGGAAGGAAGGAAGGGAGGGAGGAAGGGAGGGAGGAAGGAAGGAAGGAAGGGAAGGAAGGAAGGATAGAAGGAAGGAAGGAAGGAAGGGAGGGAGGGAGGAAGGAAGGAAGGAAGGATGGATAGATAGAAGGAAGGGTAGAAGGAAGGAAAGGAAGGAAGGAAGGAAGGAAGGAAGGAAGGAAGGAAGGAAGGAAGGAAGGCAAAGAAAAAGAAATGTAATGCAATATACTCTTTAATGAAAGGTTTTGCCTTTCTTTAAATTTGTTATTCAATTATTTCATATTTTAAATATCTTTAAATTTTTTGACTTTTGTTATTGGCTTTTATTAGCAGTCTGGTTCAATACTACCAAATTCTAATTAACAAGATCCGTTTTAGTTCTTTTCAAAATTTCAAAATTCTACAAATAATAACAACTTTGTTTCTAACTTAGGTTCTTGTGGTTCCCATCTTTTGTAAGCTTACTGTGTTAGCTGGGACGTCAGTATAATGCTGAATTGAAATAGTAAGAACATGCGTTTTTGCTGATCATTTTTTAAGGATTTATTTATTTATTATGTACACAGCATTCTGCCTGCATGTATGCCTATAGGCCAGAAGAGGGCACCAGATCTCTCTATAGATGGTTATGAGCTACCATGTGGGTGCTGGGAATTGAACTCAGGACCTCTAAAAGAGCAGCCAGTGCTCTTAACCGCTGAGCCATCTTCCCAGCCCCTGAGCTGACAATTTTAAAGAAAATGCCTCTAACATTTACCACTAATACTTGTTGTGTATGTTTTAGCAAAATATTTTCCAGTAGATTGAGGGAATTACTTTTTATTTTTATTTTGCTAGTCGATTTTTACTATTAAGAATGAGTTTTTGACTTTATGCATTGTTCATTCCTATACATCATTTACATGATTGTTTCTACTTTTAAAATATATGCCAAAATGAATTAAGAGGTTTTTTTATATATGAAACACACTTCTGAGTCCAAATTATCTATGTTATTATTTGCTGATGATAATATGATAGCATAGATCACATTTATATCAAAGATTTTTAATAGCATTGTTTTAAGCACCATCCACATGTGTGTGTATACACACACATATACATATATTATAAATATTATATATACAACAATATATACCAATATATTATATATATACAATATGATAGTAAAATGATCATTATAATTTTATTATATATATTATAGTATATAATTGTTGTATATATAATATGTATAATATATGTATATACACACACACACATGTGGATGGTGCTTAAAATGGTGCTATTAAACCATCTTTGATATAATTGTGATCTATGGTATCATATTATATAGCTTATTTATATATATAAAATGTTTCTGCCGGGCGGTAGTGGCACATGCCTTTAATCCCAGCACTTGGGAGGCAGAGGCAGGTGGATTTCTGAGTTTGAGGCCAGCCTGGTCTACCGAGTGAGTTTCAGGACAGCCAGGGCTACACAGAGAAACCCTGTCTCGAAAAACCAAAAAAAAAAAAAAGGTTTCATCTTCCTGACAACCCTGTATTGTTTTACTATTCTTGTTTGACTCATACTGAGACTGAATACTGAACTGTTAACTTGCCCAGGGTCATTAGAGATAGAAGGAGGCAGAGCTAACATTTTTATATTGAATCTAACTCAAAAGCTCCTGTCTAGGAATTTTAAGCATCCCTCATAAAAAGGGTTTTTTAATCTATGAGTTAAATTTGCTTACACTCTTTTTCTTTTACTTTTCCTGGCTATTTTTAATGTGGTCATGCTGATCTCAGAATGAGTGAAGCAGTGTACTTTCTATTAGAAAGGTTCTCTATTTCTTATGTGAACTCTGTGAAATCTACCCCTTTCCTTTCTATTTCAGACTACATGTTTCTCATATAGCTTTACTACAGCACCAGATTTTAGTATAAATAAAAGTATTGTTGGTTTTTAATTTTAAAGTTTTTAGTTTTGAATATTTCTGTATTCATGATTTTCCTCCTTAACAAGTGATGTTTTGATAAGTGTGTCTTGAAGATTTCACTGTATGTAATTATATCATTCTCCCATTGATTTTTATTTCATAGCTATGCTATGAAACGTGTCACCTGTGCATCTGTTTGAAGTTTACTGAGCTTGGCTTCATGGCTTAGGCTTTAATGTTATTTTTAAAACATTTAGTGTATATTATTGAAAACAGTATATATTTCTAAAGCAGGGTGCAAATTTATACATATATAGTATACATATATTAATATATATATACATACATATATATTACACTCTGTGGGTTTTTTTTTTTGTGTGTATGTGTGTGTGTGTGTATCTTATTAGAATTTTTCAAACCCTTTTTCAGGGGAGGGATGTAAGACAAAGTCCCATTGTGTAACTCAGGATGACCTGGGTTCTAGGCTCAGGGCCTAAACCAGGCTAACTTCAAACTGCCTCTAACCCTCCCGGGTACTGGCTTTATCAGTATGGACTCTGTTTCAGATTGTTTTTATAGGCATTGTTCTGCTTTCTTGATAATTAGTGATTAGGAAATTGAAATTCTTGTGCTGATTTATTTTCTAATGTTCTCTAGTTTGGGCAGTTTCTTTTTAATGTACTTTAAGACTTCTTTACCCTAAATGTTAGAATAGCTTGGCCTCCTGTTGAGTGATGTGATTGTTTGGTAATATTCTCTATTCCTAGCAGTGGTTTTCTGCTAAGGTCTATATTTTGTTTCTCTGGTATAACACATTATCTTTATCTGGTGACTTTGGCCCTTTATATCTATGTTCATTACTAATGTTACATTTTTTTGCTTTTTAGTTGTCATACTGTGCTTTTTTGTGTCCTTTTTTTTTAAAAAAAAATGTAATTGTGCTAAAATTATACATAGCCTAAAATACACATTTCCTATTCTAACCATTTTGAGGCATAATTCCTTGGGGTTAAGTATATGTGTGTTTCCATGAAACCAAGTCTCCATAATTCTTTTTGTTTTGCTTGGTTATTTTTTATTTTATGCTTCACTAGCTCTAGTCTTTGGTATTTGCATTTGAATTCTACTATTCATATGAACAAAATCTAAATATATTAACCAGTCACTGAAGTTCTTCAGAGCCTCTAGTTGTGTCACCTCTTTCCAATTTGATGTGTAGACTACACAGTATGTATATTTATTAGTAACTGTAAATCAGACATTTAATATGATGTATGACATTTTTTTTATAACCATGTGTCTGAGGCTCTTTGTTTTGCTGTGTGTTTCATTTTCAGTCTTAAAGCTTCATCTGAGATAAGCCTGTAGAGTTCCCTCTAGCTCTATCAGTTTTCGCTATACTATGGAAGTCATTTTTTTGAGTATACAGTATTAATTTCTTGTCTCTTAGAAAGTTTTCCCGCTCTTTCTGATACTACTTGTGTCTTCTGAATTTAATTTTCTATTTTTTGTTTTTCTGAGAGCAGAATATAACTGATTTTTCCCACCCACCCCAATTTTTAAAAGATTTATTACATTTTTGTGTGTATTTATGCATGCACATGTGAATATTCATGTGCACATATGTGCATATGTTGTGTGGGTGTAGAGGTCAGATTAACAATCTGCAGAAGTTAGTTCTCTCCACCTTGTCGGACACAGGGATCAAATTCAGTGCCTTTACCCACCGAGCTATCGCACTGCCTCAACCCAATTTTTTTCTTTTATTTATTTTTTAATTTTACATGGATGGGTGTTTTGCCAGCATCATTTGCATGCTTGCTGCCCAAGGAAGCTAGAAGAGGACATAATTTCTCTTGGAACTGGAGTTACAGATGGTTGTGAGCTGTACCTGTGAGCCGTCTCTCCAGCCCCAAATTTCTTTGGAGATTTTAATTTTTATAGTGTTACCTAGTTTGATTTTTATACATTTATTGGTTTAGGTTTGGTTTTCCTTTCTTGATTTATAAATATAAAGATTTCCATAATATATGTATGTGTACATATTTTTCATGTCTAAATGTCTTTCAGATTCTTTTATACACCTATGTGATAGTTTTTATTAGCCTTTTCTCATTCCCAAATTTTTATAATGACTCCTTTTATTTCTTCATCTATCTCATACATAATACTCTAATGATGCCCAAATATTGTTGGTGCTTGTTTTTGTTTCCTATTGTTGCCATTGGTTCCTTATAATGGTTTTGATCTTTGGTTCTTTGGAAATCTGTAGATGTGGACTCATGTTAATTTGCTGTTAATGTGTGAATAAGCCAAGTTTCTTTTCTCCAAAGGCGATGCATATTTCCTTCTGGCAGGGAGTTATACTGACCTGAGTCTGAATAGCACCTCTAAATCAGGAATCTAAGACTGAGGGAGTTTTCTCCATGTTATTTGTCTAGGGCTTATTTTTCTCAGTAAGAAAAGGCATCTGTTTGTTGTTTGTAATTATTCAACTTAATTTAAAATTATATTAAAATTTAATATATATTAAATTTTACAAATGATCTTGAGTATCATAATTTATATCTCTACATTCTACTCCTTCAGCTGCCTCTTTGCACTTGCCAGGTCAGTGTAAAAATTTGAGAGTTGGAGCTAGAAATGGCTCACTGGTTAAGAGCACCAGCTGCTCTTGCAGAGGATTCAGGTTCAGTTCCCAGCACCCATGTGAGAGCTAACAGTTACCTATAATGTTAGTTAGTCCCATGGGTTCTGAAGCCTCCTTCTGCACTCCACAGGTTCTGTGTGCACATGGTGCACATACATAATGCAGACTAAGCACACATACACATAAATACAAATAAATTTTAAACAAGAGTTTAAGAAGATAAGCCATTATTGCATTCCCTTACTGTCTTTAGAAGTAGTCTGTTTTCTTCAGTATTGTCCTGAGGTAAATAATTTTGCCTCTTTATAACTTAATAATAGCTACTTTGATGGCCAAATTTGGTCTCTAGGTTGCAGATTTGGTAACATGTATTTTTTTTTTTTTTTATAAAACTGTAGGATCTAGTCCAGGCTAGTGAGCGATTAAAAAACCAATCCAAAGAGCTGAAAGATGCACACTGTCAGAGGAAACTGGCAATGCAGGAGTTCATGGAGATCAATGAGCGACTAACAGAATTGCACACCCAAAAGCAGAAACTTGCTCGCCATGTCCGAGATAAGGAAGAAGAGGTGGACCTGGTGATGCAAAAAGCTGAGAGCTTAAGGCAGGAGCTGCGCAGAGCAGAAAGAGCCAAGAAAGAGGTCAGTAGCCAGGCAAATTCTACAGTATTTCTGGAGTAGTGCTTTAAAGTACACTTAGACTAGTGAAGTAATATGCATTTCAGTCTTTAAATTCTGAAAAGTTATTTTGTAGCTTGGTGCTATTAACTACTGTGAATCTCGCCATTCAAGCTATAAATTCCCTTGTAAAGGTACTTTCAAAAACTAACCATGAAACCTGTACATTTCCTTTTATGTTAAAGCTGGAAGTTCACACTGAAGCTCTAATTGCTGAAGCATCAAAGGACAGGAAGCTCCGAGAGCAGAGCGAACATTATTCTAAGCAACTGGAAAATGAATTGGAGGGACTGAAGGTATTGTTGATATTTATGACTCCTAATGATTTTCTTCTGCATAAGATTAATACAAGTGTTAGCTAATTATCTCTTTGGTAAAGAATAAAAACTACCTATGCTTCCAATCTAGTATTCTTAATCCTCGTTCTTACTAATAGGAAGCTGATACACACTGGCTGATCACACTCAGTTGTTTAGTGAAGAGTAGGAATCCACAAAGGACTGCCTACCTGAACAAGATGCCTGGTAGTCTGCATGCATGTGTAATCAGAGTCCAAGACTCCCTCTATCTGTCACTTTTTTCTTGTGACAATATATCTAACTAAGGCAACCTAAGGAAAGAAACATTTATTGTGGCTGACAGTTTGAAGGGTATTGTTTATCACTGCAAGGATGGTATAACTGTAGGATCTTGAAGTCGTATTGCGTCTGCAGTCAGGAAGTAGAGAGAGATGAACACTGGGACTCATTACCCAAACAGGTAAACATCTTCTCTGTTTATTCAGTCTGGAACTCCATTTAGGATTCTGGACCTATGATGAGGCAGAACATCATGGTGGGAGCATAAGAAGAAAGAGAGTGTTTGCTTTCCTTCAGGAACTAGAAGAAGCAGTGTAGGATATGAGCAGGCTAAAACAGCCCTCAAGAATATGGCTCCTTCCCAGTGCCTTCCTCCCTCCAACTAGGCTCCACTTGTTTCATTCCACTACCTTCCTGGTAAATCTATCAAGGGATTAATTTAATGCATGTGTTAGAGCAGAGCCGTCATGATCTGTCTGAGTTGCAGCTGCTCTTACACACCTAGAAGAAGGGCATCATCCAGCCAAGGTCAGGATCAACATTAACCCTCACAGCATTCTTTTTTTTTTTCTATCATTATTTTACTTATCTTTGGTATATACATTTACCTTTTAGGGCCAATATTGTCTTTATTCTGCGATTCCACATCATTTGATGAATATTACAATGATTATAATATCAGGTGATAATAACTGTAATGGAAATAGTTGTTGGGTTTTGTATCTTTGATAATGTAAAAAAAAAAAAAGTAATTATCAGTTCTATAGTTCTTCTTAAAATGTCACTGACCCATGAAATCATGATTTGGAGGACTTCTGTCTTAAAGTAAAAGTAGCAACTAGGCCAACAAAGTTGGAACATCTGTGGCTGAAGGAGCTGGAAATAGGTTACTGATGTGATAGTCCACTAGCTTCATGTACATGTTTTTCTGTGTAACTCTTGTGTGAAGATGTCACAGTATCAATGCATGCTTGTAGACTTTTTATACCTCCAGTAGAGTTGGAATCACGTGTTCTCACTAAGGCTTCTGTTTTACCACATTGCTGTGACCTGCACTAGAGCGATAGGGAATCAAGAACAGGAGAGCTGGGCTGGAGGCAGAGGTGAGCTCTGATGAAGACATACCTAAAGGGACAAGTGTCACCACAAGTCACCCATCACCTTGTTCTCAGCACAATGGAGATTTATTTGCTCCAGAGGGAAAGAGGGCAGAGAATAAGAGAAAAAGACAGGGAAAAGGGGAAAACACCAAGGGGAGGTGGTAGAAAGCACTGCCTCTGGATAGAGAGGAAACAATGTGGCCTGTAGGCAAATGGGAAAGGAGGGAACTCAGTGTTAGGATGAAGTGTTTAATTCTGATTGGGCATGTTAATTAGGGCAGCCAAAGGGGGCTTTTCATTGCTGAACTTCCAATACTTTGATGGCTAGACTTTGGTAGTCAGCTTCAGAAAGAGGAAGTGGCCAAATAAGTGGAATGAACCTTGGGGGCTAGCTTTAGGAATGTAATCTAAAGGTTTTTAGCAAGGCAGAGGGAATTGGGGAACAGCTAGGCCTGCCAGAGCCTATTTGCCACTCTCTAGAGTCCCTTTAACATCTTCTGCAGCAGCTGGGAAACCTGGCACTTTACAGCACAATAGTGAAGGCAGAAGGGTTTAGCTGAGCTCAGTAGGGGAGCACAGGTTTCTATCATCCTGGAAGCTGTCTTTGATAGTTTCTGCATACATTGGCTTTATCTAAGGTCAGCCATTTGTAAACATGCTTACTCTGACCAGGGGTAGACCTGGCCATTCCTCTGACCCTGATCTGGAAAAGGCTTTGCCTCCCATTTCCATCTTCTGAGGCATTAGGGTCTGTTGGACTTGAAGATCCAAACCGGGGGACATGCTCCCGCAGAAGCACTCACTCGGACAGCAAATTTGATGCAATAGCAAGAGGTTTATTGATAATCAGTGCACTGGGGTTCCCTCGAATACAGGCAAGAGGAACCCCGAACTGCAGCTAAGAGCAGTTTTTATACCATTTTAACAGAATTCATAAGAACAGTTATACAATTACCTCTAAAACAATAACCACAAAGGCTGATCTCAAACATCTGTTCCCAGGCTCAGTTTCTAGGTAACTCAGATTTGCACATTATCTTTATGACAATGAGTGTTAGCTAAGTGGCTTCTGTTTACCCAGGTTTATTATGTTAAGGGCCCAGCTTCCTGATTACCTCTTATCTTGGGCCCTTTTCCTGGAATGTGTGTGTAAGTCTTTGGAATGTGCTCCTCCTGGGATGTGTCCTGGGGCAGTTAATTTTTAAGTTTAAACTGAAACTTGAGATTCTTTCAATTTTAAGTTTAAACTGAGACCTGAAATTTCTACATCCCTCTCTTTTCTTGTGACTGATTCCAATCTTGGAATCACAAGTTATCATCTTGGTGTACAGCGTGATATTGTTGTGTAAGCATAAGCACTTATACAGTACTAATGCGATCTTTAACAAATTTAACCAAGTGATTTAAAATGTAGGGGCCAAAGGTGGGCAAAAGAAACAACATTATAAGGGGTCTCATTATGACAGAAACCAAGGCAGTAAACCAGGGAGGTTTATTGAACCATGACCCGAACCACCCTAGATTCTGTTCTCTTTCTCTTTGTCTCTTAGCCAGCCTCTCTTGGCCATTGAGTCCCTGATTACTCCAGAATAGTCTATGTAAAAACATTTTTCTTTTAAGGCTGCACACAACCTGCCTTGTTGGAGAAAAAGGAGATCTGATCCCCTTCTGTTCTGCATGACTACCTCAGAAAGAGAGGCCAAGGACTCCTGTAATTTAGAGATTGAATCTTCCATAGCCTGAATATCTACATCAATAGCCTCTCTCAGTCCCTGGTAGTATTCAGGCTGTAGATCAAGGGCTGTTCCTCTGGTGGCTACCCCTGAGGCCACTCCCAAGCCCAAGAGGACTGCAAGAGTTGTGCTAATGGGTTCTCTCTTGGACCTGAAGAGTCTTTTTACCCAGGCATCTAGGAGATCGTTTTCATGGTATATTAGCCTAGGCACTAGCTGGACCTTGACATAGAAGTCTTGGGCTTGGTTGAGCGCCCTGGAATTAACACAGGGGGTAAGTCCTGTTTTACATGCCCACCAACCATCTTTGGGGGTTGGGGGAGTAGGTAACTAACACTGTCTTCCTGTGCTACATGGATGGTGGCCTTGCACAGGGGAGAGTGGGGGGGGGACCTTTCCCAGGCAGAGCCCTTGTTCAGAGACCATTGTCAACGTGACCTTGGCACCTCCGAGAGCTCCAGTGGCAGCTTGAGGGTGAGTTAGAGGTTGAACAATTACATATGAGTCCTATAGCTTTATAGTAAAGGGGGGGCTGCATCATAACAGAGCCAGCAAGCCTTAGTGGCCTCTGGGTTAGTAGAATTTAGTACCTCAAAAGCCCGCTCTATCATCTGGACCAATCTGGGCTCCTCCCCATCTGAACTCAACCAAGTCTCCTCTGCCATAGCTCTCTGGGCCAGGAGTACCATGGGCTGAGGAGATCTGGTAGGCATCAAGTTTTGGAGGCATGAGGGTTACCCCTAAGGTCTAGTCCAGACCTTCCCACCAGGAACAGGATCACAGTCCAGACCATGCGTACCTCTGGAAGAATCATGTTAGTCAGCCTTAGTCTGTCTTTGGATCCTTCTCTTGAGTGGGCTTTGAGTATGCCGGGCTGTCCAGTTGGGCAATGGTTCCTCTGGAGCTGGTTTCACAAGAGAGGCATGGATCCAGGCCGATATTTCATCAACCTTCACAGCAGTGAGAGTGGACAGCAACACCAGAAATGGTCCCTTCCAGAGCCGTTCTAGAGTTTGGGCTCAGTGCCACCAGATGTAGACTGTGTCTCTGACCTGGAACCTATGGGATGTTTCTGGGTTCCCCAGTTCATAGGCCCCGGCCAACAGGGTCCACACTTCTTTCTGCACCACCTGAAGTCCTTTTAACCTAGTACACAAATCACTGTTACTATGACAAGTAAGTCCAGTCACTTCTCTTAAGGTGGTCAGAGGAGCAGGTATCCCATACAAAATCTCAAAAGGGGTCAGGTTAAACCTTAAAGAGAGCCAGAGGAAGGAGCACCATCCAGTCTGGGCACCACTCAGTCTGTACCGCCAGTCTCCTTGGACAATTTAGTCAAGGTCTCTTTTAAATTTTTAATTATTTTTTTTCTACCTGACCTGAGTTTTGCGGTCTGTAAATACAATGAAGTTTCCAATCAATCTCCAGGTACTTGACCAATCTCTGACTTACCTGGGCAACAAAGGCAGGCCACTTCTCTGAGCTGATTACCTTAGGCACCCCAAACCGTGAAAAGATTTCTTCTAGGCTCTTTTTCGCCACCACCATTGCCGTTTTTTTCTTTGTTGGCTCTATCCAGCCTCTACCTCTACCGGTGCATGGAGGCCTTGCACAAGTCAGTAGTCGTGGTACCTGGCTTCCGTACTGGAAGCAGGGGTGTGTTCCATGGTGACTGACACCTTTCAAGTATCTCCAGATCTAGCGATCTGAGAATATGAGGTCTAATACCATCTTTACTCATTGGATACTGACAGATTAGCTAGAGTGGCCAAGGCTTTTAGTTTAACTGGACCTCCGGCTGGTTCTTAGCCTCACCCATGCCTGTGATTTCCGTCCATGCCTGAGGGAACTGGTTCAGCCATTAGTCCCTATCTCCGGGATTCTCTTTTGAATGGTCAAAGAGGCGGTATTTATCCTCGAGGTTTACAGTCAACACATGTAATGCATTTCCTTGTCTGTCTCTTACTTGGGGGCCCTCTGGAAGGAAGTGATTCTGGGCTCCAATCTTCGTAAGCATGTCCCTGCCCAGGAGAGGGTAGGGGCATTCTGGAATGACTAAGAATGAGTGGGACACTCGGCCCATGCCAAGGTCCACTGAATATTGTTTATTGCCAGTAGCTCTCTGGACCCACAACCTCTTGCCAGACAATGGCCTGTGGTTTGTGAAAAGACTGAATGTTGGGCCCCAGTATCCACCAGGAACTGGGTGGGCTTCCCCTCTACTCTCAGGGTTACCCTGTACTTGGGGAGGGGGTCCGAGCCCCGTCCTCTGTCTTCTGTCCTAGTCACTGTCTTCGTCCAGGGCCAGTATTTTGTGGCCTGGGGCTTCCTCTCGGGCTCGGCAGGGTCCATCTCCTTTTTTCTTCAGGCAATCTCTTGCCCAGTGCCCTTTTTTTTAAAAAGGCATACTGATTCTTATCTAAAGGCCTCCTTCAGTTGCCCAGTACTCTCTCGCATGACTCTCTACTTTCCCTAACCACTGTGGCCAAAGGTTTAGTCAAGTTCCTTTTCTGTCTTTTTTTCTTCTTCAGTTCCTTAGCTTCCTGCTCTTTCTGCTTCCTCTCTTCTTTTTCTTCCTCAGTCTCTCTGCTATAGAACACCCTTTCAGCTACCTGCACCAGATCTCTCAAAGACTTGCCCTGTAATCTATTTAACTTCTGTAGCTTTTTCTTAATATCACTGGCAGATTGATCAATAAAGGCTACTGGCACTGTTGCTTTATGCTCAGCAGACATAGGGTCATAGGGCGTGAACCGGTGGAAAGCCTCTATCAGCCATTCTAGGAAGGCTGAAGGGGATTCAGTAGGCCCTTGGACCGTTTTTCTTACTTTGGCCAAATTAGTGGGGCACCATGCAGCACCCAGAGACCTGCCATTAGAGCCTAGAGGTAGACCTTCAAGTGCTCTCTACTGTCAGGAGTGTTGAAATCCCAATCTGACCTAGTCATCGGGAACCCAGCATCTATCTCATTCTGCAGGGGTTGGGCCTTCCATCTGTCCCAGGGATGTTTTTCCTGGCTTCCAAAAGGACATGCTGCCTTTCCTCAGTAGTAAAGAGTGTCTGTAAGAGCTGCTGACAATCATCTCAAGTGGGCTGATGTGAAAAGAGAAGAGAATCAATCAGGCTAATCAGAGCCTGGGGGTTTTCAGAAGAAGGGTTATGAGTCTTCTAGTTATAGAGATCTGCTGACGAAAAGGGCCAATACTGGAGAGGCTGGTTGCCCCGATTATCAAGGGGCCCATTGGTCTGCAGAAGCAAGACAGTGGTCTCGGGAGTCACTATCCACCTACTCCAAATCCCGGCAGCTGGACCCTCCTGACCCCCTTCCACCAGGGGAGCCAAGGGTTCTGCCGGAGCTGTGGTCCCCTGCACTGCTAGAGCTGTGGCCCTCTGTGCCCCTGGAGGCAGGGCTGTGGCTGCCATTGGGAGGAGCACTGGAGGGTAAGGAGGAAGGAGATCTAATAAGAGGTGGTCAGCATCTGAGGTGGATAAGATCTTCTTTTCTCCTACAGGACATGAGGCTTTCTTCTCCTCATCACCACCCTTCAATGCAAACACCTTTAGTGGGCCTGAAAGTGAAACAAATGGGTGGACCCATGGTGGGGAAGGAGAACCAAGTTTTCCCAGACAGTTATATAGGGGTTCTGGTTTGGATGTCCACCAAGACCCTTCTGAAAACTTTTTCCCTTTAATCTGTCTGACTTTCTCTAGAAAGAAGAATCCCTGCAGTGGCCATCCCATCTAAAAAGATGGCCATTCTGAGGTACACAATGTCTGCCATTACTCTTTCTTCACTCTTACTGACAGATTATGAGCCCTAGTCTTAACTTCAGTCCCGTGGTCAATAGTCAAAGCTAGTGAGGTGGAAAGTGTCTGTCCCATGGTCAAAAATACATCATCAGTCCAACACCACAAACAACGAACAACAGAAACAAAAGCAGATACAGACATAATGCCATGAGAGGGCAACAGACACCGCCCCAGGCGGTGGTGGCTGCGAGACCACCTTCAGATGGAGAGTCCTATCTCCCAGAAGGACCCCAGAGCATTCTCCAGCATCCCGTGACCTGCAGCATGTGCCGGTACATCTGCCCTGCCACCTGGTCACCACCAAAGAGTTACTTCCCAGAACTCAAAACCTGACCCTCTCCCAGGATCCAAAACAAACTGCCCTCCCTAGCTTTCCCAGTCCAGTACACAGACAGTTACCCCTGCCACGGGCACAGACACTTCACAGACACAAAACACAAAACAGAAAACACACAGACCTGCTCAAGCGAACCTGCAATCCCTGAGCCAAGGGGTCTGAGAGAGCGTATCTCGGTGGGACCTCCAAATGTTGGACTCAAACAAAGACACAAACCAGGGGACACGCTCCCGCAGAAGCACTCACTCGGACAGCAAATTTGATGCAATAGCAAGAGGTTTATTGATAATCAGTACACTGGGGTTCCCTCGCATACAGGCAAGAGGAACCCCAAACTGCAGCTAAGAGCAGTTTTTATACCATTTTAACAGAATTCATAAGAACAGTTATACAATTACCTCTAAAACAATAACCACAAAGGCTGATCTCAAACATCTGTTCCCAGGCTCAGTTTCTAGGTAACTCAGATTTGCACATTATCTTTATGACAATGAGTGTTAGCTAAGTGGCTTCTGTTTACCCAGGTTTATTATGTTAAGGGCCCAGCTTCCTGATTACCTCTTATCTTGGGCCCTTTTCCTGGAATGTGTGTGTAAGTCTTTGGAATGTGCTCCTCCTGGGATGTGTCCTGGGCAGTTAATTTTTAAGTCTAAACTGAAACTTGAGATTCTTTCAATTTTAAGTTTAAACTGAGACCTGAAATTCCTACAGGTCCTTGACATGACCAAGCTCAAGTCAATAATATACATCCACTCAGGACTCCATCTGTCCCCCACAGTACATATTCATAACTTAGGATATTTTCATAAAATAGGACTTTCTGTAAAAAAGCATATAAATAGAATTTTAAACAATCTTTTAGTTCCTTTAAGGATTGTATGAATTTTCATTCCAGTAAGAATAGTTTTCAGTGGTGCTTGGTGTTGTTGGGCTGTAGTCTCAGGTACTTGGGAGGCAAAGGTTTGGAAAGGGTTGATGGTTCAGCTCTGAGCAGCTTAATGAGACTCTTCCACAAAAGAAGTACAGAGAGGGCTGCAGGGAAAAGCTCAGGGATCGGACGCTTGCCTGATGTACAGAGCTTCGTGGTTTATTTCTAGAACTGCTGGAAATGGACGTGAATGACTTTTAACAGTGCCAAGGGGAGAAAAGCTTGTACAGTAGGGAGCCCACTTGTTGCAGTGAACAGATCACCATAGAAATCTGAGGTATTGAACAACATTATGACTAGCTGTTCCTAACAGAGATATGTACAGCTTTTATCCAACAGAATGCAAATCATTTTTAAGTATGTCTAGTAAACTCCAGAACTGACCATAGGTTAGGCCACAAAATAATCTCATTAAATATAAAAAGATTGAATTCTGCAAAGAATCTTCTCTAGCCATGGAGGAGTGAAACTGGAAAACAACAGAAGAAAAACTTTGGTACTCAAAAATATGTGGATGTTAAACAGCACACCCTGAAACAGCTAGTGAGCCTGTTGTGGGAGGTATTAGAAAATAAGGCAGCGTGACCAGCTAGCTCCCAGCCTGGCCACCGCCCTGTTTCTACTCTAAGTTCTTGCCCTAACAGCAGCACCAGATGGCCAGGAGCAGCAGCCCAGGACCCACAAGATGTTGGCATGGCTGCTGCCTCCACCGATCAGCTTCTTAGTGTCCAGCCCCCAAAACCTGGGGAAATATCCGCCACCCCCATGAGGTTGATATAACAATTGCTGTACCCAGTAGAAATAAGACTCTTAAAGATTAACCAAGTAGATTATATATCAACAACTACTCAATACACAAGATGCTCACACAATTAGAATTGTTAACCCACATTATCTAGCCTTGATATGAATAACTACTAGAGACAGGAGGGTAACATTTCCTGCCGTCTCACTTCCCCTTCTCTTCTTTCTCTCTCCCTCTCCCAAACTTTTCTGCCCCACCTCCCCCTTTTCTGCCCAATACTTCTACTGCTCTAGCCTTTATTTTACAAATTAAGGTGGGCAGAAAGTTCACTAGAAGTCACCTGTGTACTGACTCCTTGTCTGCAGCCCCTCCCAGGAAAGCTGAATTAGCATCAAAATACAAGACCAGGGCTATCCACACATGAGCCAAGGACAACACACCCGGGAATTAGGATGATATTGGAGGTGCATCACCTCAGAACTATGGACATTGTGAAGGCTGCATTCCCAAGGAAACTTGCAGCTTTAAATACCTGTTTAAAAAAGCGAAAGCTTCAAATCAGTAACCTAATGATGCTTTACAGAACAGAGAAGGGGGTGCAAGAGCAAGCTAAACTCAGAGATTGCTCAGGAAAGAAAAGCCTGAGGGTAGAGCTGAGGGTGGTGGCCCACAGGTAAATCACTGAACTTAGGAGGTAGAGGAAGAACAGGAGAGCCAGCCTGGGCTACATGAGTTCCTGTCTACAAACAAACAAACAAACAAACAAAAACTATAAAAATATTAGATCAGATCAGTGAATGTCAAACTTTGAGAGGATTAACACAATTAGAAAACTTTTAATTAGATGGAACAGAAAGAGGAGTGAGAAGAGGAAAGGGAGAATGCAGATATTTTAAATCAGAAACAAAAGTGGGTGGTTTTTTTATGGCCAACAGAAAGTAACAGAACTGTATGGCACTAGAATAGCTGACTGAGATGAAATGAATAACCTAAACTGACTCAACGTGATGTAGAAAGTCCGCATGGAATTGTATAGCTAATAAAAAGGCTGAATGGGGAATTTAAACTCCTGTAACAGCCGGGGCGGTGGTGGCGCCTTTAATCCCAGCACTTGGGAGGCAGAGGCAGGCGGATTTCTGAGTTCGAGGCCAGCCTGGTCTACAGAGTGAGTTCCAGGACAGCCAGGGCCACACAGAGAAACCCTGTCTCGAAAAATAAATAAATAAATAAATAAACTCTTGTAACAAAAATTCAGTGCCAGACTTCCCACTGGTGAACTGAACCAAACATTTAAAAAACAGCTGAAGGCTTTTATATTACTACTTTAAAATTAATAAGATATAACAATAGTTGACTTGTACCTTAAGTTGTTGAATTACGTGCTGTGCAAATTATATCAGTATTTTTTTTCATCCTTTTCTATTCCCAGTGCTTCTCTGACCTTTGAAAAGGGTTGTTTTTTTTTTTTAATTAAAATTCCATGGAAAATAAACATGAAAAACATTGAAAGCATTGTCATTTTTCTATTTTTCTATTTAAATATATTCATAAAGACTTGTGATTATTTTTCATTAAAATGAGGAATATCTTACTGTTGTTATTTCTCTTGAGTGTTATGTTTGTGTGTGAGTTTTTACTATTAACAATATTTTTATTATGTTTCTCATTGCTTGCTTTAATGTCTAGACTTTTTTTTTTTTTTTGGTTTTTCAAAACAGGTTTTGAATACACAGGTTTTTTCTGTGTATCCCTGGCTGTCCTGGAACTCACTCTGTAGACCAGGCTGGCCTCGAACTCAGAAATCCACCTGCCTCTGCCTCCCAAGTGCTAGGATTAGACTTTTGTTTATTGTACACTGTCATTTCTAGTACTAGTATATGGTTCTTTTTTGGAAAACAATTGCATAGATGTGATGTCTTTTAGTTTTCCTTACAATATTCATTTCTCTTGTTTCATGTGCTAATCAGAATAATTAAAATTCCTGTGATACAAAAGTGGCATCCATTCTGTTGACATTATTTCTGAATTTAATGAATAAATTTCTGATGTTTCACTATTATTATTTTGTCTGATGGCTTGACATACTTAAACCTGAAAAACTTACTGAGTTTTCTCATAGTTTTATTGTGGGACTTGAAGGAATACTTTGAATTGCTGGATTTCACTAAGAACTTTCTGAAAGCAGGGTGGCTGTTAATAGTCACCCGGACTTTCACCCTGTTGAAACAGTGCATTCACTAATGTGTTCGGTTTCCATTGTTTCTGGCAAGGAAACGTCTGCTTCGCAACAGGTTGTTTGTATTTTGCTCATTATTTAATTTTATTTTCAGTGTTTTATTTGGCTTTTTGAATTCTTACATAATATATGATTCATCTGTAATTTAAATTAGTGATCTCATCCAGTTTTAATTTCAGATGAAATTTTCTTTGAAACTTCTTATACATATATGTTGCCATCCCAACAACCAACTAGCAGAGCAGCAAAGATGTTCTTGATGTGATTAGAGTTGTGGAAATATGATGTGGGGCATGGACAGTGGGCACTTCAGGGGTGTGTTCAGGTATCACTTCACATGCATAAAAGCAGGAAAGGCAAATGAACATGTGAATTGGGGCTGGAGAGGTTCAGTGCTTATGCGCACTCGCTGCTCTTCCCAAGAACCCTGATTTGGTTTCCAGTACTCAAATTGGGAAGCTGGCAATCACCTGTAACTATAGCTCCAAGAGAGTGAGCACCCTCTTCCAGCCGCCATAGCACACACATATGTGGTGTACTCACACACAGGCACGCACATATACACATAAGTAAAAAATTCTGAGAGTAAGAATCCAACTTCCATCCAGAAACTCTTGGATAGTCTGTATCTGGCTCATGCCAAATATTCCTTACTGAGTGGTCAGTCCTGGTGGCTGGAACACAGGGATGTCCTCCACAACAGCAACACAACGGCAGGCCCCAATAACATGAGAAAGTCTGGTTCCACGAGTTTTATTGACATGGCGGATGGTAGTTGAATCTGGATCTGCACCCCCATGAAACTCAGGGCAGACCTGAGTTAAATAGGGAGGGAGAAGGGAGGAGGGTCTGGGAAAAGGAATAAGTAATTGGCTACACCCTCTGGCCTTTAGATAACTTATTAATATGGAAATCTTTTGAGGCTGAAGCCTGTAGTCATGCCCTCTACCTGTAGCCCTACTTAACTGCAAGGTGCAGATCAAATGGAGGTCTTAGACCAAGTGTCAGGACCCTGGGTCCTGGGGGCATGGCCAAACACTTGCCGTTACCCCATTGGGGTTGGGGTTCAAGGCCTATCCCACACCAGAAACCAAGACAACCTTTCACGGCCCCACAGGGTTTTCTCTACCATTGTCTATGGTCCACACCAGTTCCTTTTGTACAATTATGTATTGCAAATGTGAGAAAAAGAGCGGGTGTTTTTCTTTCTACATGAAGTCAACAACTATCGTCAGTTGACTTAGTTACGGTTACTGTTGTGGTGAAACAACAGGACCAAAAGCAACTTGGGAAGAAAGGGTTTATTTGGCTTATGCTTCCATATCACTGTTCATCATCCAAGAACATCTCATCCAGGATAAGAACTCAAACAGGGCAGCAACCTCAAAGCAGGAGCTGATGCAGAGGCTGCTTACTGGCTTTTTTAGCCTGCTTTATTTTAGAACCTAATACTACCAGCCCAGGGATGGCACTGTTGGACTCCGAGATCTAAACCTGCAAGACACGCTCCCACAGAAACACTCATGGACAGGGGGTTTGATGCAAAAGCAAGAGGTTTATTGATCCAGCACACTGGGGTCCCTCCCTCCCTGCACACAGGCTAGAGGAACCCTGAGCTTCAGCTAAGAGCAGTTTTAATAAAGTTTTCACAGGGGTTTACAAGGTCAGTCTTACAATCACCTCTTAGACAATGCTAACCACAAAGGCTGACCTCAAACAGCTGCTCCTCCGCCTGGTTTCTGGGCAACATTATCTTATGACAATGAGTATTAGCTAAGTCTATCTTACCTTAGCTCCTGTTTACCCAGGTTTATTGTGCTAAGGGCTCAGCTTCCTGGTAACCTTTTAACTCTCTTATCTTGGGCCCTTCTCCTGAAATGTATGTATAAGTCTTTGGAATGTGCTTCTCCCGGAAGGTATCTCTGGAGAAGTTAATTTTTTTTTTTTTTTTTTTTTTTTTTGGTTTTTCGAGACAGGGTTTCTCTGTGTAGCCTTGGCTGTCCTGGAATTCACTCGGTAGACCAGGCTGGCCTCGAACTCAGAAATCTGCCTGCCTCTGCCTCCCAAGTGCTGGGATTAAAGGCATGCGCCACCACCGCCCGGCAAGAAGTTAATTTTTAAGTTTAGACTAAGACCTGAGATTCCTTCAGCACCACCCACAATGAACTGGTTTCTCCCCCAATCACTAATTAAAGAAAATGCCCTTTAGGCTTGACAGCATAATCTTATGGGAGATATTTTTTGAGGTTCCCTCCTCTTAGATGACTCTAGCTTCTGTCAAGTTTACATAAAACTATGCATCATAGCAGCATTTCTACTCTAATTGCCTTCCCCCAAAGAACATAGTGTCCTTCAGCCCCTGATCTCTTGCTGTAATAAGCTTATACACATATGTTCTTTTAGTTTTAAAGATTCTATTCCTGTATATGTGGACAACATTTTAGAGAATAAGAATGATCCCGAGAAATTAGGAAACCCAAGAACTCTTAGAATTAGAGCCAATGACTTCACCCTCCCTTGTTCTCTGTACACTGACCAGTCGTGAGTCTCTGTATAACCAGTGCCCACAGAAACAAAGATGCTTGTGCAGTGGGGCTGGCCTGTGTGTTTCTGCTTATGTGGGTAACTAGCAGAGCCTTCAGACTCTGCATATCTTCTTTTCTTTTTAAAATATATTTTGAGAATGTCATAAATGTACACTGTATTTTAATCATATCCATTCAAACTGTCTCCCTCAAACTCCTCTCATAATCCCTCACTGACTCGCCATGCTAACTTCATGTCTTCTCCATTACCCCACTGAATCCAATTAGTGCTGCCTGCGTGTACATGCATAAGGTCACTCACCAGCAAGGGCAGTGTGTCAGAAGGAAGACTCCAGAAGTAAACTGACTCTTCTTCTCCCAGTAGCCATTGGCTTCTTAACTAGGTGTGAAGCCTTGTGAGCCTCTCCTTGATCTGCACTGGAATTTGGGCTGGCTATGTCTTGGGAAGGTCTCAGGCGGGCAGCCATAGCTGCTGTGAGTTCATGAGCACAATGCCCTGTTTTGTCCAGGACTCTGGTGGAGGGCTTCTCTTCTCTTCACCTGCCCCTTACAGACTTCCTCCTCCTCTTCCTGAATGTTCTCTAAGCCCTGTGGGGAGCAGTATGATACAGATGTCAAGTTAGAGCCAATGACTTCACCCTCCCTTGTTCTCTGTACATTGACCAGTCTGAGTCTCTGTATTAACCAGTGCCCACAAAACAAAGATGTTTGTGCAGTGGGGCTGACAGCTTTGCAGGTACAAAGGCAAGCATGGGGAAGACAGCTTGATGCCCATTTACAAAACAGCAGTAGGTTTCACTAGGGCTGTGTTTTGGCCATGTTTACAGTACTACGCAAGAGTTCCATTCCATGAATCAGGCATTCAATTCAGACCAAAGGTAGTTAATTACTCCTGTAATATTCATGCAGGAGATCTCATCCTAAGTTCTAAACCAGCACATTTTAACCACAGTTTTCCTCCTCAAGCTGGGCATGATGGCTAACTTGGTTGGTTTTTGTCAATTTAACACAAGCTTAGATATATCTGGAGAGCAGGAATCTTAATTGAGAAAATGCTTCTATAACACTGGCCTGTAGGCAATTCTGTTGAACATTTTCTCAATTAATGATTGATATCTGAGGGTGTAGCCCACTGTGGGTGGTGCCATCCTCAGCAGGTGGTCTTTGGTTATAGAGAAAAGTAGTCCTCTTCTGTGGGAAAAATATGGCTAGGGAACCCAGGGTTCCTCCCGCCATGCTGTGGGTAATCGGCTGGGAACGCTCTGGGTTCCTCCAGCTGGAAGTTAGGCCCTGCTACTCATTAACTAAAAGTCTCCACGGTTCCTCACGGTTCGGCCTTGGGTTTCCAAAACCGGTTTATTGGCATGGCAGATGGTGGATGGATCTGTATTCATACCCCACAAAACCCTGGCCAGGCCTGAGTTAAATAGGGAGGGGAAGAGGGGGGAGAGACTGGGGAAGAATCTTAGTTGATTCCACCCTCTTGCCTTCAGGTACCTCATTAGTATGAAATCTCTCTAGGGCCTGGGGGCCTGTGACTGGAGGGTAAAGATGGAATGGAGTTTAGACCTCATGTCAGGCCCAACACTCTTCCATGGCTTCTGCTTCAGTTCCTGCTTCTAGGTTCTTGCCTCGACTTCCTCCATGATAAACTGTGACCCAAGAGTCCAAAGCTAAAATAAACAATTTTCTCCCCAAGTTGCTTTTAGTCATGGTGTTTATCACAGCAATAGAAACCCTAACTAAGACAGTAGTGCATGCCTGTCACTCAAGTACTTAGGCTTTGGGAGCAGAATGAATATGTGGCTAGCCTGGACTACACAGTGAGTTACATCATGGTCTAAGTGAGATACTCTATTTTAGTGTTTTCCCTAAAAGTCAAGAGACTTGCATTTTCCTAATGTAGATATAAAGATGTTTTGACCTTTGTCATTTCTTTCTGTCCAGTTACAAAAGCCTTGTTTCTTCTTGTACATTCTAACTCAACCATGCCTTACCCCATTTTAATCTTAATTACATGAATGTAATGCAACCTTTTTGACTGTTACATATTACATATAAGATGATCAGATGGTTTTTCTTAAACATATATCAACATATCATAGGTAGAAACTTAAATGTTGTGCTGGTTAGTTTTCATCAACTTGACATGAGCTAGGGTCACATGGGAAGACAGAACCTTGATTCAGAGAAGACCCCATCAGATTGCCTGTAGGCAAGTCTATAGGGCATTTTCTTGATTAATGATTTATATGAGAGGCTTCAGATCACTTGAGGTGGTGCCTAGTCAAGTGATCCTGGGTGGCATATGTAAATATAATTCTGGGGGAGGGTATTTCTATTTATCCTTTGCTCACAAGTGATGGCAAGGTGTTTCTACACCTATTCTAGCCCATTTCAGCTCCCAAGTAAATGACAAAGAGACCTGGTATTTTTGTAAAAAGGCTTCAGGCATTATGCTGGGCACATTCTGAGCTATGCTAACCCAGCTATGCTTTCTACTTTCCAGCCATGTGGTCTTTACCTGCATCTGAATGTTGCCCTGGTTTGCTTTGGTCTATGTCTGTCCTCAGAGCTGTTCTCTCCTCGCTATCTTAAGGAGAATCTTCCTAGTCCATTTCCATGGTCTCTCCACCTCTCTTCTTTCTCTTTCTCTGTGGACTCTTTGGGACCCACTGACTGCAATTGGAAGTCCTGCCCTATTCTCTTCTGCCCAGCTGATTGGCTGATCAGCTCTTCATTAACCAATCAAAGGTGATGGAAAACAATTTTTATATAACACTGAGACCAGAGATGCCAAGATCCAGAGTATAACCAAGTGTCATAATGTATAAAACCATCTCCCAACAGGCATGAGAAAACAGGCCGAGCAAGCCAATCAGAAGCACTCCTCTGTGCTCTACTTTAGTCCTGTCACTAGGTTCTTGCTGTAAGCTCCTGCCATCACTTCCTTCCCATTCTTCCCTGAGTTCCTTTTGGTCATCATAGCAACAGAGAGCAAACTAGAACAAATTTAAATCAAGAAATCATATAAATGCCAACAAAAAGCTTAGATAAATTTTTGATCTTAATATGCAGGCTTTCTAAAATATCAGAGACACAGACCATAAAAGCATATAAACTGAGGAAAGTATTTGTAATATATGACAGAGAAATAAATAATTGCCATATACATTTTGGAGTGAGAATATATATAAAAATGATGTACCAATATAGCCCCTGATAGAGAAGAGTTGTTTCTTATTTTATTTCTTTAATTTTTTTGTTATGTATATAGCAAAAACAAATTAGTTACTCACCAGGAATATGCAGCATAGAGCATCAGCAAGAGATAACTAAACTGAAAACTGACTTGGAAAAGAAAAGTATCTTTTATGAAGAAGAAATATCTAAAAGAGAAGGAATTCATGCAAATGAGATAAAAAATCTGAAGAAGGAGCTGCATGACTCAGAGGGCCAGCAACTTGCTCTCAACAAAGAAATTATGGTTTTAAAAGACAAATTGGAAAAAACCAGGAGAGAAAGGTAAGAACCAAATCATTTTCTCATCTAGCAAATATCTACTATGTGTATGTTGTGTGCCAAGTCCTAGGAAACTCAGACAATAGGAATATCCAAGTTCCAGCAGGGGAAAGTCAAGATTGCTGAGCAGGCAGCTCTAGTGCAGCATGGTGAGAGAGCAGTGGCGGGAGGGGGGAAGGAAGCAGCCCAAGAGGTGCCAGAAGGACCTCTGGGGCATGGGACCTGTCCAGCAGGAAGTACACCTTAGCTGCCCTTAAAGAGCTAGGAAGTAAGAGGGAAGTGCCCAGGAAGAGGTAGTAGAATGTGCTAGGACCTAAAAAGAAAGAGAATATCACACAGTCAGAAAACAAATGCTACTTACTGTGGTGGATACACACATAGAAAAACAGGAATGGTAAGAGAAGAAGCTATGGAAATTTAAAAAAAAAAAAAAAAAACACCCAGGTAAAGTTGTGGATTAATGTAAGGCCTTTGCACTTTGTCCTAATGGATCAAAGGGAAGTTACATGATAGTACTAATATTTTGGACTGGTCACTTGCTACCTTGTGCAGAACTATTTAGAGTCATCTAAAGGAATCCAGCTATAAAACGAGGCAGTAGTCCATAGATAGTGGTGAAGTTGGAGGAAAATGTGGGAGATTCAGACATTCTGCAGAGAAAACAGAATCTGCAGGGCAGAAGGGAGTGCTAAGAGAACAGGAGTCGTCAGTACCCCTGAGGTTCTAGGTTTCAGACAGCTGAACAGATGTGGCATCTGTCCTTGTTAATTACATTGAAGCTCACATTCTTGCAGTTGGGTGCATTCTTAACAAATGCAAAGTACTGATGTAGTATAGGAGTGAGCAGACTGAGCAGAGTCTCTGTCTCATGGAAGAGAATGGGGTAGAGCACAGAACAGAACAATCTGTGCCAAGAACAAAACAGAGCGGGAAAGAGATGACATCCTAGAGGAGGCTTATAGAGAAGGTGACTTCCCAGTAAAGAGTAAATGAATTCACATTTATGCTACTGTGTGAAGAAAGCATTCTACACAGAGGAGAGCCCGCCCATCTGTTCAAAAGTCCTGAGCATACCATGGGGTATTAACTCATTGTAAACGAGTTTCAGATGCTTAGTAGGTGTCGAGTTTTATATGTGGAGTAGGCTGTTTTCAGGGGTGAAATACAACTGTGGGTGTCACTCTTTCTGGTGTTAATGCTGTCACCTGAGTGACATTTGGAGAATAAGTGGTCATTTGGAGAATAAGCACAGATAGAAGAAGGTCCTTGTACTAAGCCCTGGGGCATCCCAGTCTGGGATGATGGAAGATGAGAGTGATTTGAGAGAATTAAAGGAAGAAAACCAGGCAAGTGTGATTTTTGGGACCCTGATCAAGACAGCATATCCAGTCTGTCAGTATATAGGACAGTATGAGATCTGAACCAAGGAAAGAACTACACAGTGACATTTGCACTTAGCATCATTTGACTTTGGTAATAACAGTGTCCGTGGAAAAGTGATCACAGAAAGGAGTCCTGAAGGAGAGCCAGTGGAGCAGTGTGCAAGTAACCCTGGTGCCTAATGTTGTCCCTGCACAAGCAAGCAGTTTATCTCAAGTCACTTTGCTTGGTGCTGGTGGTGGTGGTGTGTGTGTGATAGAAATGATAACATTTCTAATCTGACAGAAATTAGCCAATAGATGGTTCAGCAGAGTTGGGAGGAAGGCATAGAGCAATGAAAAGATCAGCTTTACTCAGGCATACGCAGTTTTGCCTGGAGAAAAGAGACTGCAGAGTAAGTGGGCTCTAGTGACACCACCTCAGAAAGTGGCTCTGATTTTTGTGTTGAGTTGGCAGAGTTGAATGCGAAATGCTCAGGAGACATTGATATGTGGGGTATGTCATCAGTTTAAAGCTCCAACAAGTTTCCAATATAGATCTCAAGATCCTCTGGTCTAGTGAATAGTAATTGGAGCCAGGCGCTGAGGTTGGATGAAGTATGTGGGGAGAACGTTTAGAGAGGAAGCCTGCATGTGAGATAGCATTCTGAGGAGCTCTGGCATTTACAGGAAGGCAGAAGGAGGGAGTTCCCTAAGGCAGATGAGAAGAAGCTAAGGTAGACTGGATGTTAAGGTAGCATAGGGGCGTTTATAGAAAGGTTTGGTTTATTTACGTGATGGAGGCAGACCTCAGATTCTAACATGGTGTGCTTATTATCATTTTAAAATATAAGTCTTAGTTTGTTTAATACTATTTTTAAAAAAGAATGTTTTACTTGAGACTTTATTCAGTTTATTATTAGTGACCTTTTTTCTGAAAAGCATCTTTGCAATTTAATTTTCAAAGGTATTCCTGTGTCAGGAAAGATTCTTTAATATAACTAAATATAACATTTTGGGCTTTAAATAATACCATGATATATTTGCTTGCAGGCTGGATTTTTCCCTTGAATTTATAATTTAAATTATAATTTATCTTTAGTAATTAAGTGTTATAGATTTTAGGGTCCCCCATTACTTACATTTTTTATTCCCTTGAAAACAGTTATATAAAATTACCTGGAACTGATCTGCTCTGAATTTTATTTTGTTGCTAACATCTTCTATCGAATTGTTATGGACATAAGTATATTTCTCAACATGACAGCACAGTCTTCAGAAACGGGTTCCCTCTCCTAAACAGTTGTAAATCAGTCTTGGCCCATAAATATGCTTTATAATATTACCTCTGTGCATGTTTGTGTCTAGATGTAGGCAGAGAGAAGGGCTGGCTCATCTGTTGACTAAAAGCGCATGAGTGTGATTTCCGGGGCAGAAGGGTGGGATGTGGACAGTTCAGCTGTAAGTAAAGCAGCAGGTACAGCAGTCAGCCAGATGCTGTCGTTTTCAGCGATGACGCTTCTGTTGTGGCATTTTCTACTATTGCCTATATACTCAGAGGACACCTGCCATGGTGCCTGTTGAGAATGTTAGCCTCGCTCTCACTGTGGCAAGAGAAGTGTCCTCTAAGTGTTCTCAGGAGACACTGTAGAGAGTGGCTGAGCAGCTAGGAAGTAGAGACACCCAAGCATTGTCCTTATCCAAGCAGGACAGACACTGCTACATGTCAGGTAAGTCTCCTGTGAAGCTCGTTGATTCAGGCTAGCAATGAAAACTCACACCTAATTATTGAATCAATGCATTGAACCACAAATCCCAGATTGTATATTGAGTAAACAGTATATTTGCTCTGACCATCCTCGGCCTCCCACTCCTGGAATGTGCATATGCTACTCCCTACTTTTCCCTATATAAATTTATGGAAGTGTCAGTTCTTCATTGTGTAAGTCCCCTCATTCACATCTGCACTTGGTTTTGGCTGTGGTCCTAGCTCTTATGATGAGGTCTGAAGACAATGATGATAGTGTCGGTCTTACAGACAGTCAGCACCCCTCATCTGGAAGTAGCTGCTCTTGGGTGGTGACGCTAATGAAAGGCTCAAAGTGCTCTTAGCTTCAGCTGTTGCTGTGCACAGACCGGTTCTTACCCATCAGCACCTGTGCCTTTTCACTGGCTATGCCGACAAGACTGTAGTGCTGCACACTCATGACTTCAGACAAACTCCAGGTGAGGGCCACCCTACACAGTTACACTCTACACCCTGCACTCCTCACAACTGTTGTGAGACCTAGAGAAGACAAAGAAACTACTTTGGACAAAGGGAAAATGAGAAAGAAACTGCCAGGCACAGCCCATGTTTTTCAATTGGTGTGGGACTAGATAAGAAACAGACAGCATTGAGCTGATGGGAAGCTTAAGTCAGGAAGATTTGGTGGTAGTGCTAATTAGGACAGGTGCTGGCGGAAGTTAAACATGTACTTGACTTTGGGACATACAGTCTGGATTGTAGGTCAGAAGAGTCACATCTGCACCTGCCTCGTAGTTGGTCAGGAGAGTACAGTACACACAGTAATCTAGCAGCTGATGGACATCTAGGCAGACACAGAGGTTTTTGTACTATGTTTATAACTTTTCTGTTACATTGAAATCACTTCAAACCAATATTATTAAATATCAAGATTCAGGTAATTATTAATTTTGAAGTATTAACCATTTTTACTGATATTAATAAGCTAATTTATTCTGATTTCTGCATATTTGCTATATAACTGTTACACAAATATTTTTTTCAGTTAAATTTGATCCAATTTCTTTTTCTCATTTTCTGTTTTGAATTGTGTTAGTCAAAGTGAAAGGGAAGAATTTGAAAATGAGTTCAAACAACAATATGAACGAGAGAAAGTATTATTAACTGAAGAAAATAAAAAATTAACGAGTGAACTTGATAAGGTGAGTGGTTGTATCTCCTTTGGTCAAGTGCATGCTGGGTGTGGAGCACTGTGGTTTATACCATGATTTTACTTTATATTTGCTGTGATATTTCATGGTGGCAGTGTTTGAATGACAAGTTTTTACTATACTCACTTGTGTTAGACTTAGTTTTGTCCTCCCATCTTTTTGCCCTCCTGAACCTCTCCCCATCACCACCTTTTATTTGAGACAGGGTTTAATGTAGCCCAGGCTGGCCTTGAACTTATTTTATAGCTGAGATTAGCCTTGAATTACTAATTCTCCTACCTCTACTAGAATTACAGTCATGTACCACCATG
Source organism: Rhabdomys pumilio (assembly GCA_030674055.1). Lineage (NCBI taxonomy): Eukaryota > Metazoa > Chordata > Mammalia > Rodentia > Muridae > Rhabdomys > Rhabdomys pumilio. The sequence continues at coordinate 66,500,366 of JANHMN010000015.1, forward strand.
CTAGCACGTTTGTGTATGTGTGTTGCATATGTATGTGTATGTATGATATATGGCTGTGTCTGTGCAGGGACTTATTACTAACAATAAATTAGCTAAAGTTATAAACTGACAAGTCCTAGCAGCTGCAGCTGGCAGTGTTGAGAACAGGAGCCTTCCAGTCCATCCGTCAGCAGGCTCAAGCTCGAGATCAAAGACTTGCAGAACATAGCTTGTCAGATTCCCTTTTGCCTGGAGTGCCTGCTATGTTAGGAAAGATAATCTATGTTATTCACTGTACTGACTTAAATGTCAGTTTCACCCAGGAATATCCACACAGACATATTCATAATAAGAATTTACCAAATATTTGGGCTCCTCTGTTCCAGTCAAGATGACATATAAAATTTAAAACAATATGATTTCTCATCATGTAAACATTTCTGTGAAAAGCTTTTCTTAGAAAACTTGTCCCCATCAACAGTACATGTTAAAAAGGTTAAAAAGGCTGACCTAGAATCTCTGAAAATGTACAAGGAAGAAAGAAATGCAGCAACTAATGGCAGGTGGGGACCATTTGTCAGGAAATGGGTGGGTAGTAGTAACATGAGATTTTTTTTTTAATTTAAGAAAATTTTTGTACATAATATATCACATACATGAAGAAAGTTGCCAGGCACACCAACAAACCCACACAAATCACTGAAAAGTCAGCAGGAGGATAAAATAGCACAAACAAAATTACAAAATGAGAGGGAATGCAAGGCAGTGAGTATAAACAGAGGTATGAGAGTTCTCCGCATGCGGTGTGTATACGTCAGTGTTTAGCTATACTGTATGTTCCAGAAAGGAGATGAAGTGAAGAATTTGAACAAGTAACTGGATTTTATACAGAATAATCAAACAGAACTTTTAAAAATTAAATTACCAAAATACTTAAAAGAAAGTTTTACTAACATATTGGAAACAGTAAATGCACAACTACATAAACAAAAAAGATGAAGTTTGGACAGGGCTTCAAAAAATAAAAATAAAACAAAAAGGGGACATAGGAGTGTGGGAGACACGATGAGAACTAACGTGTGAATATTTGTCTTCCCAAAAGGAGAGGTGGCTGAGACTGTTGCAGAAACACTATTGAAGAATTAATGACCTAGAAATGCCAGAAACTATAAAACTGCTGAGTCACAAAACTGCCCAAAGCAGAAACCAATATAGGATCCTAAAAGCAACCAGAAAAGGCACATGATACTCAGAGGGTAAAAGACAGAGAGCTGAACCTCAGCAGGAGAGAAGAAAAGAAGCAAACCAGAAAAAAAAGGAAGGCACTTTCCAAACACTAAAACAAAGTAACAGCCCTCGTAAATTGTTAAATGTTGTGTTTCATTAAGAAACCTGCAAAAAAAAAAATAAGTGACATGTCAAACAGTTTTGTCACATTCTTAGTGGATCATGATTTAACATTACAAACCTAGGTTGGTTTTTGTTCTAAATAGAAATTTCAACAATAAGAGGTTTGTTTTAAAATGTTTCTGTGGTATTTGTGTGTATGTGTGTGCTCAGGTAGATGGAGTGGAGAGACTACAAGCTAACAGTGGGTATGTTCCTCAGCAGACCTTTCTCCCCCCCCCCCCCCCCCCACCCCCCCCCCCCCACCCCCACCCCCGCTCCCCTTTTTTAAAGATAAGGTCTCTAGCTGAAGTCGGATGGAGCTCACTGCTCCTTACTCCACCCTATGCTGGGGTTGCAGATGCCAGATGCATCCTGCCACACTGCCTTTTTACCTGTCCTGAGGCCCAGAACTCAGGTGTTCATACCTGGGCAACAGAAATGTATTGACTGAGCCATCTTCTAAGCCCCAAGTTTAAACTGAGGTTCAGAGTGTTTATATTGAAAGTGAAAGAGCTTCATTTTAAAGTAATATATGTTACAGATAATTTTATGTACTTAAAACGCATTTTTTCCTGGAGTATGAGAAGATTGCTGTTGGGAGGTGGGGTGGTTGTTGAAGGTGTATTTTGAGCTCTTAAGAACCCACTTACAGCATCCATTTCTTTTACTGTTAAGTAATTATTTTATTTTCTTCATTTGTTTGAACTAGTAGTCATTTGTACAGTTCCTTTTATACTTTAAATAATTTTTATTTTGTGTATATAGATGTTTTACCTGTCTGTATGCCTGTATATCGTATGCATACAGTGCCTGTGGAGGCCAAAAGAGGGTGTTGTATCCCCTTGGCCAGAGTGCCAGTTGTTCTTCCAGAGGATCTGGATTCGATTGCTAGCACCCACATGGTGGCTCACAACCGTGTGTGTGTGTGTGTGTGTGTGTGTGTGTGTGTGTGTGTGTGTGTGTATGCTTGCAATTCTTTAAAAGAATATTATAAGTTAACAGGACATTTGCAGAAAAGGGAGGTGGGAGTGAGGGAGGAAGGAAAAGATTGTTTGGCCTGAGGAATTGGATAATTTTTTCAAGTTGATGAATATTCACAATTAAGACCAATTTCACATAGGGCTTGATGAAAGGCAAGAAAGAAAGCAGGAAATTTCAACGTGTTCATTGTTACTAAATTCTTCAGTGTGTCTTCAGTGTGGTATAGAATAATAAAAGAACAAACAATTCTAATTGAAGATTATTAGATGGGATAATAGGTGTCTAAGTACTGTGATGTCTTGTTCAGCCACTCATGCCTTCAAACTTCCTTCCAGCTTACGTCTTTGTATGAGAGCTTGAGTTTGAGAAACCAGCACTTAGAAGAAGAGGTCAAAGATCTAGCAGATAAGAAGGAATCCGTTGCCCACTGGGAAGCCCAAATCACAGAGATAATCCAGTGGTGAGTGCTGTTGTGGGGGCGGGGCTAAGGCCTGGGTGAGGTCCTAACCCTCATTGTCTTCCTTTGCCATGGAAATAAAGTTGCCTTACACTTGTAAAAATGGAAAAGTAAGCCTTTAAAGAACCTAAGAAACACTTCCATTGCTTTTGGTGTTCCCTAAGGTCAAAACTGCCATATTTGTGGTTATTTTAAGAAACTGATAGCCTGAGGAAAATGTAAAAGATGAACACTACTGTGTTTGTAAGGGTAACATAGCAGTTCACATATGGCATTTTTAAAATCTTAAAAGATTGGGGCTGAGCTTCACAACTGTTTCTTACACTCTGAGGACTCATTTTGACTATTTAGCCTATGAATTTTGTCATCTTCATTTACTAAATGATTGTTACCATGCTTATAAAGGTTTGCATCTCTTACACTTCATGGAGAAAGAGGAACTCAATGAAGACTTTTTTTCTTTCTTTCTTTCTTTCTTTCTTTCTTTCTTTCTTTTTTTTTTTTTTTTTGAAATTTTTTAATATATTTTTATTGGAAATTCTACTTATTTATATTTCAGAAATTATCCCCTTTCCCGATTTCCCCGCCCCCAGGAACTCCTAAATCTTGTCCCCCATCCCGCTGCTTCTATGATGGTGTGCTCCCACCCATCCAGACACTCCCCCTTTCCCGCCCTCGAATTCCCCCACACTGGGGCATCCTACCTTCACAGGACCAAGGACCTCCTCTCCCACCTATGCCCAACAATGCCATCCTCACTTAAATATACAGCTGGAGCCATGAGTCCCTCCCTATGTGCTCCCAGGCTGGTGGTTTAGACCCTGCAAGCTCTGGTTGGTTGGTATTGTCGCTCTTCCCATGGGGCCTCAAGCCCCTTCAGCTCCTTCAGGAAGACTTTTTCTTAATAACTTTTATATTTATTTAAATCTTTACCCATTTTAACCTTTATATTAAAATTGCTAGTTCCTTTACATATTTACAAACCAGTTTATTATTTATTGAGGATTTTAATTTTCTGTGATTATATCAGCTTAATTAGTTTTCCACTTTACTTTATCTGATTTCTAATACCCTTCTTAAGTCATAACCAAATGTGTCTATACCGACCTAACTGTAGAGTTCTTCTGATAACTAATCTTTGCTTACACATGTGCCCAGATTGTGAAAATTTACTTGTGTTCCAGAAAACAGAACTGTTAGTTTGTTAGTGTTTAATTCTTGTCTACACCGTTGGATTTATATTTATAAAGGGAATTATTTTAACATTTAGCCAAGTTTATAATGGAGCTGAACAATAATAAAGGGTAGAACTGGAAAATTGCTTTATAAGTTGATGTTTCCAAAGCCTGTGATCTCAGACCAGCACTCTGTTTCCCGGTGACGAGGACAGTGGGAAGTGATCCTGAGGAAGGGCGGAGTTTTTAATCACTTATTCATTCAGTAACTCAGTAACAGTTTTCACCATGTGCTCATGGCTGACCTCAAATTCTTGGTCTTCCTGAAGAAAAAAGGAGCAGCATCTGAACCCTGGAGTGAACTAACTGCCGTCTGAAAATGCAGAATACTAAGAAATGTGGAGAAGCATAAATGAAACTGATCTAGCTTGTAGTGAACCATTATGCTGCAGTTATTTATTGGCCCATTACTCAGTAAAGTAACTAGAAATTGCAACAGTAGGAAATTTGTGTTTTAAAAGTGTGTGGTAGGCTAGACCTCAACTTTAGGATGCTTTGTCGGTCACTGTACCCTTTTTAAAAAATGTATGATTTAACAAATTTTCTGTCTAAATCATACTGATATGACCTTACGATAATAAATAGAAACCGGACTTGGATTTCTTTAACCTTTAACCTTTATTCTTTCATTATTATTTAATTAATATTTTTAGAAAACGGGTGCTTCATTATAACCCTGATTTCTGCAGAATATCATATTTAAAATTTTCTAAATTCAGCTTTAAATAAAGTATTTATTTTTTGTGAGATAAAATATTAGAATCTAGAATGAGAAATCTTAGTAGTCTTCAGAAAGCTTTATGCTTGTCCAGTGTGAGATCTAAAGAGTCATTGTTTGTGGTTTGTGGATGATTTACTGTTTGTCAGATGTAAATAACCTGGGCTTCCCTAAACACTGCCAGCTTCCATTTGTACATAACTGATTAGTTAATAAATCTGTTCCCACCTCTTGACAGGTAGCAGTAGTGGTGTGGCCAGTCTTCTAAAGGAGTTCTTTAAGTATTTCTCTAAGTTTTTGGCACTTGGTTCTTTATGAAGCTTTAAGTCACATACATCTAGTTTTCCATTGTTTTACTTTGTACAGTATCCACCTTTTGTGTGTGTGTGTACTCTAGGGTGAGCGACGAGAAGGATGCGCGAGGCTATCTTCAGGCTTTAGCTTCTAAAATGACTGAAGAATTGGAAGCGTTAAGAAATTCCAGCTTGGGGACACGAGCAACAGTAAGCTCTGCCGACTTGCACAGAGGCTCATCTCTTTAAGCAGAAAGCACATGATAAATCTGAGTGCTGTAAAAGTTCTCGTGAGAAATATTTTAGATTTTTATAAGAAAATATAACACATAACTGTTAGCTGTTATTGTGTAGCTACTTATTATTGAAGGAACTGAAAAGAAAAAAATAATTGTTTGTTTATATATATTTACTGTTATTTCTGGATTTAATGAAAATGTATTTTCACAAGTTATGTGTCAGTTCTACTCAGTTATCAATGATATTGCTTATAAAATAGCTGCTTGATTCCCTTATGAAATTTAATTTTAAGAATAAAATAGGAGGAAACTAACACATAGCCATATTATTCTATAGGATATGCCTTGGAAAATGCGTCGTTTTGCAAAACTGGACATGTCAGCTAGACTAGAGTTGCAGTCTGCCTTGGATGCAGAAATAAGAGCTAAGCAGGCCATCCAGGAAGAGCTGAATAAAGTCAAAGCATCTAACATCATAACAGAATGGTAAGGACCAGGAATCTAGTCACTACAGTAGTTTATAAGCAAGCTTGTTGAAGTTACATGTTTAGTTGCCTATCTATTAGGGCTTTTAGTTGTTGTTGTTTGTTTGTTTGATTGATTGATTTTTTAAGCAAAAAATGATGGCCAGAAGATTGGGAATGCAATTTAGTAGTATAGTGCTTGCTTTGCATGCCCAAGGCCAAAGGTCTGCCCTCACCTCCCGACAAAAGTGAGGAACAGGTTTGGGGAGCTAGCTCAGTCATTAAAGTGCTTGCCTTATAAGCATGAAGACCTAAATTTGAGCCCCACATTTAAAAAAAATGCTGGAGCCATAGCATCTGCCTATAATCCAAGGACTGGAAAGAAAGAGGAGGGGAGGGGAGGGGAGAGGAAGGGAAAGGGGGAGAAGGAGAGATGAAAAAAAGAATGAGAGAGAATGAGAATTCCAGCTCACTGACCAGGCACCTAGCCAGAACAATGAGCTCCAAATTCAGTGAGAAACTGTCTCCAAACCTAAGTTGAGGAGCTGTGGAGGAAGACATTGACGTTGCCCTCTGCCCTGCACATCTGTGCCCGCACACCCAGACACTTACACATGAAACAGTGACCACAAAAACTTGTCAAGATTTGAAAAGGAAAGATGTGATTCTAGGTAACATCGCATACAGCCTTGTTTTCTTCAGGCTTATTCATAGATAATTAGTTTTAAATAATATTACATTCTTTATTTTCCTCCTTATATGTTAAGTTTAGTTAACTCAATTTTTTTTCTGTTAAATCTAAAATTCTCTCACATTCTGTATAGAATGAAACTTGTAGCCAGAACAAAATACAAATATCTGAAAATTAGGAACTCTACCATAGGTTTTTTACAGATAGTCATTTTATTGATGTTAAATTTTGTGGGTATTTGTTTGTTTGGGGGCTTCACATGTTAAGTTTTGTAAAGGCAAAATAATTATGATCATTTTCAGGTTCCTTTATTTATTTAAAAATTAGCAAACTTCTAGTATCCAGGGCAGTTAGCTACTAAACATATCCCCTTGATTTTTGTTGTAACAGTAAAACAAATTCTATTTTAGATGCATAAATGATGAAACAAAAGTTTTTAATTGGATTAGATATAAAAATGGTTCATAAATAAGTCATTGGACTGGACAGATAGCTCAGCAATTGAGAGTCCTCAATGGTTTTGCAGGGGACCAAGGTTTGATTTTTCAGCAGTTAGATCAGGGACCTCACAACTGCCTATAAGTCTGGTTCCATAGAATCCAAAATGTTGGGACCTCCTTAGGGAATCTGTTTGCATGTGATACACATAAATTCATACAGACAGACAGACAGACACAAACACACACACACATATGAAGAAAGATTATTAAATCTTTAAATAAATCAGTTAGTGGGTAACATTGGAACAATAATAAGTTCACAGTAAAAATGAAACTATAAATTTAAAAATCCTTCTGGCTCAAAAATACCAAAACTTCCAAAAGCATGAGAAGAAACACAGGACTACAAATTGAATTTTGAGTGGTTTGCTGCCTTAAGACTTAAGCTATAGTCATTTTTTTTCTTATCAAAGGGCAGACACACTTCTGTTGAATTATAAATGTTTGATGTAAATGACACGGGCATAAATTAAGTATGTTTTAATTAAATATGCTTATGAAGCATTGAAAGAGAAATTTTTCTCTTGTAGCTTTAACTACATGGTGATATATGAAGAAAGTCTTAGGATTCTAAAATTAACTTTTGGTTTCATAATATTGCTAAATGTAATAATTGAGCTCAGGGTCAGCAGATGTTTCTATAAAGGCACAATGTAGCCTCTGTGCTCAGTCCTTACAGTGCAGCAGCAGCCTCAGTCCTGTACTGATGCTTGCCAGTGCTAGGGGTTGAGCTGGGGCTTCCTTCACACAGGCTAGGCAAGTCCTCTGCAACTGAGCTGCATCGCAGACCTGGCAGCCACCATCTTTATCGAAATGAATGAGCCTGGCTTGCTTTATTAATTTGCATAATAGCAGGTGACAGGCTGCATTTGTCTTCATGTAGTAGTTAACAGACTTCTAATTTAGCCTCACAGTCATTTAAACCAAATACGCCCAGCTAAACAAAACTAATGACTCTTTTCCTTTCCCTGCTTATTTAAGTAAACTGAAAGACTCAGAGAAGAAGAACTTGGAACTGTTGTCCGAAATTGAGCAGCTGATAAAGGATACTGAAGAGCTTAGATCTGAAAAGGGTATGAGAATGTGTGTCTGCGTCAGCACTTGATGTACTGAATGGCCATTATTGCGGAAGACCCAGCTTACTGCATAGATGGAGAATTCTTCACATTAGCAACCACGCATGCACACACCCTTGAGAGTTCATACAAACACGCACACACGTTCATGTGTACATACATGTGCATAGATACATACATGCAGACTGGCTGAGTGATTATGTATTAGTTAATATACATTATATTAAGAGTTTTTAATTACAGAAATGACCACTTTGCCATGAATTTGACTGTTATTTCAATGTTAAAATATACTTTATAAGTAACTTTTAAGTAGGGATAAAAGTATTTTATGATGTATTTATAATGTTCTCACATGTCATATGAGGTAGTCACCTCAATAGTGGTGCTGTGTGTTAACATTAGAACTTAGAGGAGAAACTTGAAAAGGGGGAGGTGGTATGGGGGGCAGAGTCTTGTTGAATAGCCCATGGTGTTCTTGAATTCAGAACCTCTTGCCCACTTCCCCAGAGTGCTAGGATTGCATTTATTAACTTTCTCTGTGCCTACAGCATACAAAATCTTAAGGGTACAGGAAAAACAGGAAAACAATATAAAATAATTAAGATGATTAACTTAATATTAATTGTTTTAGTAATGAAGAATTATTTGCATGTTTGTTGTCTTTTTCCATATTGATGCTTACATTGTTTGTTCTTTAAGATTTCCCAGAATTTATTAGTATTTTCTTGAGAACTTTTGTTCTTTTTACATGGACCTATATAGCTCAGAGCTCTACATAGCTCAGAGCATGTCATAACCCTAGATAGAAACCTCTTATACAATTTTTTTCATAATGTGGACATTACAAGGGTGATGATATAGTAAAAATAAATTCAGAGTGTGACTTATTTTAGTAAAGACATTTTATATAGAATTATCAAAAAAAATTTTCTGTCAATGGCCATCATCAATTACTGGATTAATATATGGGCTTTGTTTTTGTCTAAGTGTTTCTTTATTATTTCCCATATCCATAAGACAGAGAGGGTTGGGTCTGGTTGGGTCTTTAATGCCTGCTTATACTAAGGAGAATAGACTAACCACATAAGCACTAAAGTACTTTGTCACACCTTTTTTTGTTGATTGAATTTTGTAATGACAAAAAGTGAGTAAGAACTCACAGTACAAGGATAAGCCATCCTGCCAAATGATCATGCTTGATTTTAATTCATAAACAGTGGAGAAGTATATTAAGGAAGAAAGACAGTATGTAATATGAGTGCTTGTGGTTCTAAAAGCGATTTAACCAGAATGATACCTGTGCCAGATGAAACTGACAAATCAAATGACTGCATTAAATTTATATTATTTTCAAACCTAAAAGACTTTTAAGTTTCTGGCACATTGCTTTATGAAAGCATGTTAAACAAAGGCTTTCTTATTCATAATATTGCAAATTTTCATTATATTACATCATGATATAATGTGCTATATAAATGAATTTACAAAATGAGGGCAAAGTCCTTTTCTATACTTTATTTACTATTTTATTCCCAATATCTAGAAAAGTACAGTGTGTGTGTGTGTGTGTGTGTGTGTGTGTGTGTGTGTGTGTGTGTGTAGAGAGAGAGAGAGAGAGAGAGAGAGAAAGAGAGATAGACAGACAGACAGACAGACAGACAGAGAGACAGGGAGGCAGTGCATGACTTGCCATACACACAGAAATTAGAGAACAACCTTCAGAATTTAGTTCTCTCACCTTGTGGGTCTCAGAGATTGAACTCGGGTCTTCAGGCTTGGTAGCAAGAGCCTTTAGCTGCTGAGCCTCTCAGCTGTTCATAATAGGCTCATAATAAATATTCATTGACTAAATATCTGAACTACCGGTTTGATGATTGATATATTAGAATAATATTAATATTGAGAAACACATAGAGCAGTGATTGGGAGACAACTGACTGTGTAAAAATGCTTACTTTGTGAGCATGAGTATCTGATTTCAGATTCTGAGCACCAACATTCCTATCACCCAGGGGTGATACACCTAAAATCCCAGCACTGAGAGGAGAGACAAAGAAAAAAAGCCGTGGAGTTCACTGGCAAGCCATTTTGACCAAATGTGAACTTTAGTTTTAGTGAGAGACCATGTTTCAAAAACAAAACAAAACAAAATGGAGAGCAACAAAGGAAGATACCTAACAACTGACCTCTGACCTCTAAATGTACATGCATGGTCATGCACCCAAATATAGATACAGAGAGCGCCTGCCCTGTGCTCCATAGAGAAACACAAACCAGTTGGCAAGTCTTCGTGATAGAAAAGGCAAACGCTGCACAGCAGCGGCTGGAGAGATGGCTCAGCAGTTCAGAGCACTGGTGGCCTTCTAGAAGACCAGGTTTAATCTCCAGCACCCACAGAGTAGTTCACAGCATTCTGTAACACCTGTCCCAGGGTTCTGATGCCTCCTTCTGGCCTCCACAAGCACTGCATGCACATGGAGTACAGACACATGAAGGAAAAACATTCATATATACAATTTTTTAAAATTAATTATGATAGGCTATTTTTGCTTTATCTCCCCTAATTTGTCATCTTTATATTTAGAGAATTTTTTGAGATATATATTTAAATTTATCATAGCCAAAGAGTATATGTACTTTTTTAAAAAATTCATCTGAGAAAAAAAATGAATTTTGGATTCTTCAGTCTTCAGTAAGCTAATATCTGATATAGGAAAAAATGTAATTAACTATATTTTATTAATGAAATAAATATTATATTTCATAAATGCAGAAAAGACTATTTTTTAAAAAGTATTTCAAAAGATGTACCTTCTTTGGCTGGTAAATTAATTTAGAAAAATCACAAATAAACAAGTTTCTAGTTTTATATTTTTTTCAAATTGCCCAAAAGATACTTTATTTTATTATGATGTATTAGGTCAGTGGTTCTCAGCCTTCCTAATGCTGTGATGCTCTAATATAGTTCCTCATGTGTGGTGACCCCCAACCCTAAAGTTATTTCGTTGCTACTTCATAAATGTAATGTTGCTGCTGTTATGAATCTTAATGTGACTATCTGATACACAGGGTATGGATATCTGTGAAAGGGTTGTTATGAGCCCCAGGTTGAGAACTGGTGTAAGGAGATGGAGACGTTAACTAGTGGTTCAAAGGACTATTTGTAAGCTAGCCTAGTTTAAGTGTTGAGTCTGGGAAACACTAATGTGTTTTGGTTTTTTAACTATGTAAAGTTAATACAATCAACCTTCAAACATAGTAGCTTTATTTTTAAAAACTTTAATAGATTGAGACAGAAGAGGTTATCCATGAAATTGATTTTTAGTTGTTCTACTTTAAAAAAAAAGTTGCCGCTGTTTTCTAGGTATAGAGCACCAAGCCTCACAGCATTCTTTCTTGGCATTTTTGAATACGCCTACCGATGCTCTGGACCAATTTGAAGTAAGTAACTGCTCTGAAGGCCCTCTGGGTCCATCTGCTATTCACTCTGGGACGCTCATTTACTTGCACTAAAACTTTAATTACTGCCATATAAGTAAGTGAACAGTAACATGTAAGGAAGGAATGTCTGCATTCTTATGGAAGTCTGACCACATTTGTATGTAATAAAAACACCTAAGAGTCTGAAACCAAAAGCTGTTCTTAGACTTAAAAGCAATTTCAAGTCCCTGAAGAAACAGTGAAAGCAGAGAAAAATCCCAATTTTTGAAATAATTTTCTTTTTCTCCAAAGCATAATAAAAATAAGTGAACACAAGAGCGGTCACTACAGCTTACTGCTGGCTCCTGTTCAAGTCAGCTCCTTAAAGCAGTGTGCCCGGAGACTGCTGTTGAGAAAAGTGCTAATCTACACTCTGTTAGCTGTACTCTGAAATAGTGATCATGTCACTCTTTGTCATTCTTTCCTTCTTATTTAAACATTTTGCTGACTATTGGTTGTGGCCTTGTGCAGCAGTTGGAGATCCTGGATCTGTGCACAAGGCTTGGCTCTAAGTTCTGGAATGTGCAGAGAGCACAGATGACAGACCCCTCTTATCACTTATTCCATCGGGAAGAGTAAGGAGCAGAGACTCTGATACCCTGGTTTTGTTATCTTCAAAAGTGTACCATTAATTTAATTAGTGGTGATTTGCCATTTACTGCCATTTTGTTACACTGGGGACAGTAATTGAATTTCATTTCTTGGGGAAGGGAGGAAGAATCACTTTTTGAGAAGTAATCCCTAAGTTCTTGACAGTGGTGGCAGTAACTGCTTTTCTCATTTATTTATTTGAACAAATGCCATTTGCCTTTCAATTGTTTTACAAAATTTTGATTTATTATTTGTTTGTATTAAATTGCTTCATCCATATTTTCTATTTTTTTTATTGCTGAATTCGTTAAATAGGATTCATTTTCTTCTTCTTCATCCTCACTGATTGATTTTTTGGATGACGTAAGTCTTTGATTTTCAACCAATGCATCCTTCAGTAAAAAAAGATCAGTGAATTGATTTGAAGAATTTGCCTAGTAATGCAGTCGGCTTTCGAAATATCACTTGGAAATATATGTGAGCCAAATGCTTTCATCTTATAAATATAATGGTCTATCATTATTAAATGTAATATAGTTTTTTTAAAAACACTTTAGAAAAAATGCTTTGGCCTTTGGCAAAGCTCTATGTTTCCATTCTTTACAAGAAAGACTGGAATGCTTGCTTACATACTGTCTCTGTCTATGATAAACGGCTCCTTTTGTCTTTCATGGTTTGGCTTTTACTCTCTCCTTTTCTCTTTAGCACTTTGCTGTTTCTATGTTGTTAGTTTAAAAGAAGCCTCTGATGAAGTAATTTAAAAGTGACATTTAAGAGTTAACGTCTCAGTTTTATAACACATTAAGAATATAAATTAAATTTTAATGTGGACAGATTTCTAATGTACAAATTGATTTTAAGTAAATATGTGCACTATATATGTCATTTTGCTGCATTAATAAATTCTATCTGAATTAATCGTGTAGATTTAACACTGTGTAGGTTTCTAGTAAGTGCGTGATGCATCCATTCCCCACCTGCAATGCCAGTTAGATTCATTTTCTGTTCCACTTTAGATGACTCAGAATCCTTGATATTCTGTTGAACATGCAGACTCTGCAGAAATTAAAAGATGAAGGAGTTTAAATGTAAACAATATATATTAAGGTTTTTTTAAATAAGGGGAAACATTAAATATTTTATTCCTAATATTTTGTTAAAGTACAATATTATATTCAGAAGATGATTTCAGCATAATTTTTCACTGGAAATTTTTTTTATATATCTTTTCAAATTTCTAAGCAATAAAGAGACTTTTTGGTGTGTTTGAAAATATAACCAAACCTGTTTCCCTCCAAAATTGAAATTTTTGTTGTTCTTAAAACAATTAATTATTCTGGATGGTTCTGTAGTGTACTTGAAAGATAACCGTCCTGAAAACATCATACTCCATGTCTCAGTGTGCTGTTTGTTATGCTAAAACAATATTGCACTTTCATTATCACATTAGAAAGCTTGAGTGAATTACTGAGGTTTTTTTTTTTTTTTTTTTTTTACTGATAAACTATTTTCACTTTTCCTAAACAAATTCTCGTCTCTGTCCCCTGCTTTCCCATAAGCACTCGGGTTGTGAAACCTGAACAGTAACACCACAGAGATCTGAGTGTTTCCCTGCAGACTCCTGCTGCAGGAATGCTCTGAGTCTGCTCCTCTAGATGGAATGGAAGTGTAAGACCCAAGACAGACCCAGGACCCCTCAGCAACTGCTCCGCAGCACAAGTCATCCAGGCACAGAGCTGAATCTTAGAAAGGGGAGAAGGATTCCTAGTACACAGGGAAAGGGAGCTGACGCACAAATGCTGCTGGGCTTCTGTGGGGGCTGTTGTGGGGTTCGTTTTGGTTTTGCTTTGGTTTTGCTTCCCACTTTCCAAGGCATGAGTTTCTGTTCTTCCGTTGTTCTAGTAAACCTCATAAGCTGCCTGTGGCACTTTCTAGCGTAGAGTTGGAAGGAGATTACCTGGCCTTTCAATACCTAGGTTTGTTCATCTGACAAACAGTTGGAAGTTATGGTCCTAGTCTCATAAAATGGTTTGAATATTTAAAGGAATTGTATAATGCCTTCGAGAATTTTAGTCTATTTTCTTACTGTGTTGGTTATCTTCTCTTCTCCTTTAGCGCCATCTCTTATCTGCCAGTGTTACGTCACTGAAATGCTGCTGTCCTTGCTCCTTACTTCTTAGCCTCCACTCACTAGTAATATGAACCACAGCACGTTCTTTGGAATTGTTGAATCCCATTACTGTTGAGAAATGATAGTTTTTTCTATTACAGGGAGAGCTAACAGTGAGCTCCCATTTAAAAAAGTTTCTATTCTTAATTTATACTTTATTATATAACACTCTTGTTTCTTTTGTTCATTGTTTATAACTATGACCATGTTTCCCAGTGTTAACCATTCGTTCATTTTATTATTAAAGTCATAGTAAAATTATGTTTCAGTAGTGGCATCAAATGTTTGGTATGTTCATGTTTCACATCCGTGATACGATGCTATGAAATACAAGTTCAGTGGGTCCTATTGTTAGGTATTAGATACTTGAGGAGTAATTGAATCTTCGTTATTTTTATCCTACATCTGGTTATATTATGCATCTTCTTTATAATGTGTGGCTTTCCCTGCAGTAAGTAGGTTCTGGTCCTTAACTAACCTCAAATACCATCCTTCTGGTCACCGTCTTCTAGCTTCTGTTATTATTATAAAAAAGAATGCTGAAGGACTAACATTTAATTGGAGCCCGAACCATCCACATTTAGGACAGAGGGAAGTTTGTGTTAAGTAGAATCACAGGTTTGATTTGGTGTTGTGTCTACATATCATCTGTCTTCTCATTTCTTCCACACACACATGTCCAGGGTGACCTTCAGAGTTCTGTTTTGCTACTAGTAGTCCTTGCCTCCAGATTTACCTCTGCTCTTCTTCTGTTTTGTTCTTTGATTTGAGCTATTAAAATTATCATTTCATTGTTTAAAAAAAACACCAAACTAGTCTCCTATTCACGATTTTTCCTGAGATTGTTTTCTCTTTATTCACAATTCATGTGAATGCTGGACTTTTTGTCTGGATGGGGAGATGGTAAGAGCAGGATGCCTTAAGTCAAACTGTGTAGTTAATCCTGTGTGGGAATAGCTTTGGCATAAGGAAGAAGTTTATGTAACTCCAGTCAGTTTGCTCCCCAGGAAAGAAAAGAATGAGGCAGATCAGGGTGTGCTCAGCATTCTGTAGCTCTGATGGAAGAAGATGGCTGTTTGGGCTGCTTACATAGTGGATTTCAAAAGAACCCTAGAAAATACAGTGGTCTAAGCCTTTGTTTATCATACCTTCCTATATAAAAAGTGGCCTTAGCAAGAGTGGCTTTTAGGGTTTTTATCTTTAGGAAAAAAAAAAAAAAAACCTCAAATGTAGAGAAAGGATTTATGTGGTATTCCTTAAGACCCATAAAGAGACACATATTGTTAAGGAAATAAAGGACCCATGACAAGAGGATATAGGAAAGGCATTCCCATATTTAAATTGCAGTAGAAAAATAACATAATCTCTTCTCCTGTGGAAAGTCCATATGTCTTCTACCTTTCCTTTTCACTCATCTCCATACATGTCCCTATCCTGGTGAGTTCACATGAGGCCCAGCCTCACATTCTATGTAGCCAACCAGATGAGGACAAATAGAAATGAAAGTTGTAGCATCTGAAGCTTCGACATGGAAGAAGATACTGGATCCATAACCAGCCTTCTGTTTACCTCATATTGCTTTTCTCCCTCGTATTCTGTCCAACAAGAGTCATCTCAGCAGGCAGAGTGTAGGCATAAATTCTAGCCCCGATTAAAATGTCCCTGAAATGGCTTCAGAATATTGAACTCAGTCATGCTTCCTCCCTTCGCTAGTGGACCACATGATCTTACATTCCACATCGCCAATCCAAGGTTTGAAAACGCTGTCAAGGTGGACAGCATAGAACTTGCTTTTGTTTTACTCTGTTGTCAGTACTGATGGTTCCTAATTTAGCTTTCAACATTTTAAAAGTCACCTTTGAAAAGAGTAGGAGTTGGTATGTAAATGTATAGACCAAAACTGCTTAATTATATATTTCATGGGTGGTGTATGTGGGTATAGTGTGTGCATGTGGTGTGTCTATGTGTGTGTGTGTTTTACTATGGTTCAAATAAGTTTTATTAAGTGATTGCAAACAGTAACTCAAAACTAAATGGACCTATTGTTGTTGTTGAAATTGTTCGTGATTGATGAATGCTGCCATGTGGATCACTGTGTGTGCAGTGAAAACTTCAGCCTCAGACCGTATCTGAGCTGTTGTTTTCTTACTGCTTTTATCTGACAGTTTTTCCTGGATATCAATGTATTTGAATTATCAAAACGATGGCAGTATAAATATGTCTGAATGCTGTATGTTGGTACAGAGGGCCTGGAGCCTGTCCTATGAGTATGTGTAACGTGGTGTTCTCTCTCTGTTGAAGCGCTCTCCGTCCTGTACTCCAGCTAGCAAAGGCAGACGTGTAAGAGACTCTCGCACTGTGTGCTGTGCCAATGCCTTCTGCCTGTGTCTTGTCCCTGGCCTTTGGCTGCAGAGCCCTCGAGCATGCCCCATGTGTCATTGCATCACTGCATGCATGTGCTGCCGCTCTTGCCGCCACTCCTCTCCTCTCCTCTCCTCTCCTCTCCTCTCCTCTCCTCTCCTCTCCTCTCCTCTCCTCTCCTCTCCTCTCCGCTCCCCCTGTGGCTCTCTCTATCCCTTCATCTTGGCTTTGGCAGCAGAGCTTTAGGAATGTTCTTCACGTAAATTTATACAACTAAGCCACAGAAATAGTAAGACACTTTAAAAGTGTGCCTTCTAAGTTATCCATATACTAGGTAAAGGAGTGTCTCATAGAAAATCTGATACACACAGATGTGTAGAGTGTTCAGGCCATTTGCAGACCTCATTGACTGGATTTTACATAGATCATTTCAGGAGAAATTGTGAGGTCAGTGTTGAATGGATGTCAAAGGAATTTCCCTAACTATCTTACACAGTTATAGATTTAGGAAAATAATTTTAATAATGATTTTTCTGTAATCTAAGATAATTTCAAAATTTAAAAAGATTCTTTCTATACATTATTAACACCCGAAACATCTTCCATTGCCAGTGCTAGCTCCATGCTTCTGGACCTCAAAGTGTTTGGCAACTTCCCAGGCCCTATGTGGCTCTGATACGCTCCAGGTAGGGAGTCAGTATGTAGAAAGGTCTCAGGCCTTTATAAGCCAGCCTGTCCCAGCACCTGCCACACACACCACTGGGATGCTTAACTGGATTTACATGTAGTGTAAACTAGCACTAAAGGACATCCATTGGGAGATAAACATTGTAACTTTTAGCTGTGGACTAGATGATTAGCAAGCACCTTTATTCCAAAGTTCCTAGAGACGGAAAGTTGGAGATGAAGTACTTCTTGGTGAACATAAGAGGCAGTAGGATGTCCATTGATTCTTGTGATCTTTCTGAACTGATGAAGGGTTCTTGTCGCATAAACATGAGTAACGCTAGCGTTACAGATCATTTTAGACCACTGTCAGTAAAAGCAGCCCCTCAGCTGTCAGTGTTAGACTCAGTGGATCGATGAGTTCATGGCCTCTATTAGTAGAAGTCTAAAAGATTTCTGCTTCTGCAGGTGTCTTGATTGTTTTGAAATTTATAAAGTTAAGCCATTAGATACTTGTATCTATCGAATTAATCTTGATATATGGTAACTATTTTATAATGGGAAGACTAGCATTTGTCTGTCCATCTGTACTAGATTTGAATTATCAGCCTGTGAACTGAATGAATTTATGATGCCTTGTTTTTAATAAGGTTATAATTCAGAAAGGGTTTTTTATTGTTGATTTTATTAAGTATTAGTTAGATATAATTAGTTAGCCATGTACAGTTTGGGAGATTTGGCCACCTAGAACATTTCATTGATTCGAGAAATAAGAAAAAAATTGAGGGAAGTAACTGCTCTGTGGTTTTTCCTCCTAATCCTGTATCTTTATATGACAGCATCTAAACACGCTGCCACTAACCAGAACCTGTCAGTATGGTAGTCTTGATTATCTCCTTTCCCAGCTTCCTTCAGTTCCTCCTTAGCTTACTAGCTGACTTTTCCCTTTAATTTGTAAAGCAATGTGTTCATAAGGACATAATTAAATGGGAACTTTTTGGTGGCATTGTTAAGTAGTCTCTGGGACGTGGTTGTAACATTGTTATTTCCATAGAACACAAATACTTACCCCTCCTAATTGTGGCTTTGAGTCTAACGTTGACATAGAATTTCATTCACTCACACACACACACACACACACACACACACACACACACACACACACACCATGCTTTCAGATAGTTAAATGCTTTTGGAAACTTAAAATTCTTTCCCTTGAAATAGCACAGAAATTAGTAAACCTAGAGTTGGCCATTTCAGTGATATTAAGCCTCATTTGCAGATTGAAGACTTAAAGTTCTATTAAATAATAAATTAAGTATACTACAAGATAAATGTTATAAATAGTATTGTTAATGTATGGATACAAATGACTGGGGAGAGTTCCATCTGATTCTTTTAATACTGAAAGGCACAGACTGTCTCATTTCAGATTATCCCTTTAGAATTTGGAGCAGACCATAAAGAGCCAACGTACAGCTTAATTTCCTGTTACTTTTCCTAGAGTATAATTTTCTAGAGTCCATATTCAAGTCAAAATACTGAAAATAACTTTAGGAGAAGTTTTCATAAAGAAATTTCCAAAAATAATGTAACTAATAAGTTATACTATTGGTACCTAGTAAGACTATACCTGAGGCTATAACATTAAGTAAGTTTTACTTGTTACGGATAATACAATAGTATAATTACAATTTTCCAAATGTATAATACTTCTGTAATACTAGAAGTTGGTCATAAGCTCAGTTAACAGAAATAACTATTTCACTAAAAGGTTTGTGTTCTGAACATAATAAACATTAGCTTCTTTATTTCAAGAATGCTTCTAGCTAGAAACAAATTAGATTTTTTTTAAAAAGTAATTTTTTTCATTTCAGATTATAGTTCCTGATGCAGGCAATATATTAGATGCAAGGTGTTTTTTTACTAAATTACAACTTATTATCTAGATTAAATATCAGTCTATTTTTACTTTAAAACAAGTTGTGTTTGTGAGTGTTGCTGCCTGGGTGACTCTGGCCACCTTGAGAGCTACAGAGTACCGGTGACATAGAGTCAAGATGACACAGTCATGGCCATTGTCTTAGTTCTTGCTTATTGCAAAACTTTGCTGTGTAATGTGAGGAATTCATGGTGAAGTCATCTGAAAATCAGACAGCTGCCTGGTCCTGGAAAGAAAAATACTTGGATTTGATTACAGTACTTTAAAAATATATTGTGAGGATAATTTGCTGGAAAAATCTTAATACATTCAGGGGCCATTGTGGACTTCTTGCATCACCCTGACATGCATTATGAACAAAAATCACAATATTCAGCTTTTTTATTATGTGCACATACACACATCATATATTTGAACTAGGAAAACATAAACAAAATTGAGAGTATAGTAAATGTCTTTTAGTTCCTACTCATTAGAATAAGTCATTGAAATATGTTTACTTAAAGAAAATGAGTTAACAAAAATAGAAAAGGTATTTTTATAAAAGTACTCTTTCTCAATGGATTATAATTTTAAAATATTGAGTAACTTTTTTATACTGTTAGATATAGATTTGCTTCCAAGGTCTGTCTTTGAACTATATTAGAATACTCCATTCATTAATAGTATGTGTTGCTTTTTAGCTATTCACCTTTTTATTGTTGTTTTTATAATTATTGAGATAACTATTAAATTGATAAGTAGCTCTGCTCTTATGTATATCGTATTTACTGGCTTTTACTAAATTAGTAACTCAATTAACTACTTAGACTTAATGCTATAAATATCTTTACTAGTGTCCATGGGTTAAATACAGAAATGATGATTACATTTTTAAAAGTTTTTAGTGTGTTCTGTGTAAAAATGTTGTTCATGTTTGTATATATGAATTATTGCCAGCTAATCTTAAAATCAATCTTAGGCATCTTTAATTCTAGTGTATTTAATGAATATCCTAAAATTTCAGTTAAGTGCTTTTAATAGAAAGAATAAACCCTTAATTACAAATATATGGTAAGGATTAAGATGTAATTATAGTTAATTGTAGTTAAAATGAAAACCACAGTTGTGTTGGTGATAATTAAAGCCCTGGTGAGGAGAGTATGTGACATGTTTTCCTCATCTGCCTTGTTAGGCTGTGTTTGAGAGAATATTCATACTGGCAGCAATCATAAACAAACCAAGATGATGTGACAACACAGTGTCTCTTTAAAAAAAAAAAACCTAAAAACGAAAGACGTAAGTTGATTAGTAACTGTGCTGGTTATTTTTACCAAACCCTTGCCTCATGGACTACTTGAATGGTGGCCTGTGCCCACCGCCCTCAGAGATGGATATACCCATAGAGGGCTGCTCCTGGTGTTTGCCATTCCTAGTCTGTAACTGCTGCAGATTTAACAGATGATAACAATTCTCCGTACTGACCGAAAGTGACTGTTTTATATGAACAACGTATCATAACTCCAGAACAGTTTTTACTCTGGTTTCACTTCTGTTATTGTGATTTCAAAAACAAACAAACAAAAACCCAAAAGCCCAAAACCAATACCTGATCAAAAGCAATATAGGAAAGGATTTAGTTAGCTTATCCATTATTTCAGGAAAGTCACAAAGCTGGTCACCTCACATCCATAGTCAGTAGCAGAGAGAATGATGCACTCATGATACCTGCTTGCTCTCATCTAGGTTATTCTTGTCCTACATAGTTCAAGACACCCTGCCTAGGGAATGGCGCTGCCCAAAGTCTGCTGAGTCTTCTTATATCAGAACAGTCAGAAGGATCTCTCACGGATAAGCCCATAGGCCACTGATCTAGATAATTCTTCACTGAGACCCTCATTCCTAGTGATTCTTAAGTTGTAGCGAGTTGAATTTTAAAACTATCCACTACAGTGTTCTAATCTAACTGTACATGAGCTAATAATCCCAAATTGAGAAAACTTTTGTATATTTAGACATGGAATCCAAGTACCCAGAACCCTGATCGGCATGAAAAAGGGAGCTGGAAAGTTAATGTCTGGGAAACTATTTCTGATCTCTCTAATCCTGATCAGCCTCAAGTTTTCAGAGGTTTTATTTGTTCGCTCAGTTCCATATACAAGGGTCTTTATCATTTTAGTATGTGTTCTGATCTACTTTGTTAATTCATATTCTCATGTCTGTACTTAGATCTTTCATCAGTTGTGATTTAGAAGGGGGTACATTGTCTATGATCATGCTCCCTCTCCAGGAGTAGCCATAGTAATAACAAGAGAAAGTAGTTTAGTCCTTTTGTCAGGACATTGCTGTTTTCCATACACTACATTCAAAACAAACTACCTGATCTTCCCAAATTATCTTCTTTGAACTCAGTCCTAGGAACTTTGAAAATTGCCAGATGGAACGATTGTCTATGAGTATGTTTTGTGCTTTTAACTCAAAGCATTTCCAGTTTCTGAGTGCTTACCTTTAAAGGGTTCATCTGACTATCATATTTCTTCTGTTGTAAGATAAGAAGATTGATGTGAGTAACAAACACAGAGCTCATACTAAATTCCTTGTCCTTTCAACTTATACCCTGAAAAGAACTAAATTTCACTGTCTAGGACAAAGTCATGTATAATCTGTAGCATGCATTTCTCATCTCACATATATGATTCTTGTGTGTGACATTTAAGTGTTTTACATGGAGTACAGATGTATGGGGTAAGCCAGTGCTCACGGTAAAATATGAACAGCAAGCTTGGGGCTGGAGCTTTGGTTAACTGCTTAGGAACTGTCTGAATGCCTGCCTGTGCCCATTACCCATAGAGGGCCATTCCTTAAGTTTGTCACTACTCACTCATAACTCCCATACAGCTGCCAGATTATAGCAGTTCTCCATATTTAACAAAATGTAGTAAAACTTGTGCTTTTGCATAATGCCATCCCAAATGTGAATATTTAAACTGAGGGTTTTTTTTTTTTTAGTCTTCCTCAGGAATTGTTGTCATGATCATGTCTTAAAAGTTACATGTTGTTAAAAATGATTTCTTGGGGTTCTTTTTTTCCTGACTTATTTTCCTAGACCGATCCCGTTGACAGCACTTACATACGGAACCCGAACATCAAGTTTTACATCCAGCCAAGGCCCACATCTCCTTCCACATCTAGTGAAGCTGAGCCAGTTAAGGTGCCTCCCTGGAGCAGCCTGGCTCCACAACTGTACACTTGGGTTCAAAAAAGGACATTGAAACTTTTAAGTGAAATCTGTCTAAGTACATTGTATGCTCATCAGATGTCATTACTTTTTGATAATATAGAGAGAGATAGAAAATTACCACTCACATAAAATAGGCGCAAGCAGGTAAATAGGTAGAGGTAGTCTTTAGTGAGAGAAGTGTGTAGACATATGCTTATGTGAACATTACATTCAAAACTTACGGAACTGTCAGCATTAATAGATACAAACTATAGGCACGTGGCCTTGAAAGTGCTATTCTTGATTTGTGTTCTTTAAGTCTTCTAGTGAGTTTAATAAGCCATGATATAACTAATCATTGCATCATAAACATAGCTTAGAAATGGAATTGTTACTGCTGTAACAACTGAAGGACCCTGGCAGCTGGATAGTGTATTCTGACTGCTCAGTTAGCCATGGGCACTACTCAACTAAACCATGCCTTTTAAGAGTCAAAAAGACTAGGTTAATCATTTATGTCACCCAGTTACTTTAAGCAGCCCATTGGTCAGTTTTCTTTCCCAAAGATTCCCTGCCATTCTAAATGAATTGCACGTTGAAGACTGTGCGTTTAGCTCCTTGATTACATTTTCTATATAAGCTTTAAGCCAAAGGTGTTGGTAATGATCTCGCTATTCACCACTGGGAAGAATGACATGTTGACATCGTCTCTGGAGTGCACTGCCTCTGGGACACATTTCCTTCCATTTTTTTGTTTTGTTTTGTCTTTGAAAATCAACTGTGATTTAGAGCTTTACACAACAGTGATAACAAGAACTGCTGTAAGGACGTGCACAGCTCTCAGTGTACAACACTGCTGTTGTGGCGACTTCCCCTGCCTCTAGCCCTTCACTGCTGAGGGCGGTGCTGAGGAAATGATGATCCTAGTATTTTGCTTTTGCACATGGGCAGTGTGAGTCAAAGCAGTGTGTTTTGTATAGACCTTAAACCTTAACTAGTTGGATCTTCCCAAATTGTTTTCTCCAGTGCTTGGATCCATTTTCATCCCTCATACCCCAGCAGTGTATGAGAGTTGCCCATTTCCCCTCATCCCTGCCAACCCTTGCTACAGTCAGATACTGACAATTTCCCAGTTAGATGGCTGTGAAGGAACATTTTTGTATTTTTGTATTGGGTTTCTCCCTTTTCTAATGGTATTTAGTATTGTTTTATGTGTTCATTGGCTATTAATGATTTGCCTGTTGGTATCCTTTACCCATTTGTTCTGTGAATTTTACTGTTTTGTTTTTTTAATGTCCTTTTAAAGTCTGAATATGAGTTCTTTGCTGGGCTGTTGGTTGCAAGCATTTTCTTGCATTCTGAGGATAATTTTTAAATTTTGTGTTCTTTTTGTTTTTCAAAACCTTTGGTCAGCTTTATCAGTCTTTTCCTATATAGCTTCTACTTTTTGTGGCTTTTAAAGTAGTTTTTCTTTATGAAAATACCATTTTTCTTCCATGTTTTGTTCTAAAGGTTTAAATTATTGCTTTTATATATTTAAGACTTTACAAACTGAAATGTATTGCTACGTGGAGTGGGAAGTGGGATTTCAATATTTTCCCAGTATAAACAACCGAGTCTCTGGTTTGCTCCCAGCAGCGCTGTTTCTGCTCTGCATGCTCAGGTCTGTCATGGCCTCCTTGTCCTGTGCTTCCTCTTGCACCAATTCTACATTGTCTTCATCACTGCGGCCCTAAACAGTTCTGGTACTTGGTGTAGGGTACCACTCTTAGCCACTGTGTTCTTTTCCCTCTTGACCCTCTAGTTTTGAATACCATACCACTTCTACTGTTAGCGTGTCAAATGCTATGTGACTCTATTTGAATTGAATTGAACTTACATATTTGCATGTGGAAAGTTGACATCTTCATGATATTGGGCATTTCCAGCTGTGGACATGATACACACAGAAGTTATTTCTTTTCATTCTTCAGTAGAGTTCCACAGCCTTTGATGTGCTGCTCTGTGTTGCTTGTTGATTTGTTCTGGTGCCCCAGATTTTGTGTTGTGTGTGAGTGAGATTCAGTTTAATGCCGTTTTTGTGGGCATTGGTGATCTTTTATCCAGCACCTTTGCTTGAGTCTTTAATTTGATAATTCTCAAGGACTTTCTGTAGAACTCTAATGACACTTTTGTTTGCTATTGTGTTTTATTAGCTTTTGCATACATTTTTTATTGTTCCTCGTGCATCTTTTATATTTATCTTCTCAAATGTTAAAGTATAGATTGGGCTTAATACATTTTCAAGCTGTTCACAAGTAAACAAAATTTAAATTGAATATAAACTCACAATTCACAGAAAACTGAGACATTCAGTTAAATTCCGTATTAGGGTTATAATTTATATGTGATAGTTTTTGAGTTATGGATAGAAGCAGAGTACTACTCAAATTTCTCTCCATATTTTAGTATTCCATGACTTTATAAGTTGTTTTCCTTGTGTGCTTTCTTAGCATCCTAAAACGAAGTTACTGTCTTTTTGAACTTTTACTTTGCTCATTAAGCCTCCTCCCTACATTAACTTCCAGCAAGACCACTGGTTCTTTTTACTCAAAGAAACATCTTATATAAAACTTCACAAAGTAGACTTCATTCTACTTACAGTAAAAATATGGTTTATAACTAAACAAATTAAACTCATAATTCCAATAATATTAAATAGTTTAACCCCTTTATTTAAAGTTATGTACAAGAATCCCACTAATCTCCATGTATGAAAATCTTTGTAATTACACTCCATGTGCATAATATATATTCTAAATATGGAAATCCTCTAGGACTGGGGAGACGGCTCGGCAGGTACTTTACTTGTTGGGCAAACCTGAACTTTGTCTCTGGGCGTGTGAAACTTACAGTTCCACATCAGTTGGAGGAGGAAGTAACTTTAGAGTTGCCCTCTGACCTCCCATGTGTTCGTCTAACTCATACACACACATCGTGAATGCACACACACTCATATGCAGTAAAAAGCTGTTTAAAAGATTAATCTTCTAAATGTTATCATCAATCTTGCTAAATATTCAAGTACTTTTAAGGATCATTGTGACATTAAATTGAATGAAAATATTTCCACTTTTATGTAAATTATATGATTTGATTCTTGTTTTCTTCTGTGGATTTTATTTTCTAATTTATTTATTTTTAAATTTCCAAATTGAAATGATTATAATTGAGAAAATACTTAATTTGTAAATATCATAAGCTCAGATTTAAACTACAGTTCTGTGGAAGCTTGAACCTCAGGGAGATTACACCGTGTCTTAATAGCCTTCTTGATGTGTTGTCTGGTTTTATTTATTCTGGCTCTTTCTAGTTATTTTCTAAGTAAAGTGTGTGTTTCATGACATTCATTTCCTCTTTTGCCCGGGATTCAGATTGCAGACTGTGCTCCACTTCCAGTTCACACACCAACCTTAAGAAAAAAGGGATGCCCAGCTTCAACTGGTTTTCCACCTAAGGTACTTAGTTTCAAAACGTGAGAGTGAGTTTCTTCTGCTTTGGATATTCACTGTGAGTTTTGTTGATGATTTCCTCAAAGTTATAAAATTAAAAATTTGAGAAGAAAACAAATTCTATAATGAATATAAATAGCATTCTGAATGTTGGGAGGTGAATTCAGTATTTAATTCTTAAATTCTGTTTTAAAGCCAATTAGAAGAACCCTTCAGGAACCCCTCATTTTGTTACCTGATAAAAGCATTAAGTTGAGGCTCCTTGTTAGAGAAGATAAATCCAAGTTTAATCAAACACCAAGAAAGAGAAATGTTCAGTGAGCAGTACAGGCAGATGGATCCTCTTTGACTAGGGCGTCAGGACAAGGCACGAAGACTGAGCTCCTTGTCTAAGCCATGCAGAGAAATTCTAGAAACCAGTGCTTCTTCCCAGAACATAAAGTGAATAGATCACAAGTGGGAGAGGTCAGTGGCTCTGAGATCTAATTTTAAAAAGCATGAAAGAACATGTGCTAAACAAAAGAGTCACTGTGTGCCGTTACATGAGACCAGACAGAATATGAAGTTAACATAATAAAAAAGCATAATGAAAATAAACATAATGTTTATTGTGTCACACATAATAAACAGGTAGTGACAGACAGGAGATAAAGCAGTCACAAGAAAAAGTAGTCTATCAGCAGGACATGGACATAACTACTTAAGTCCATAAAAGGCATTAGTAACAGAGTGAGGAGAACAGAGGAGAACAGTGCGTCCGTCCGTCAGTCAGCAGTGAGGTGAGGACCTCCACAACGTAGTCAGACCTTCAGTAGGAAAGGGGTGGAGCTAAAGAAATAGGAAGGGTCTAGAATCCTGACTCTGAGGAGAGCGCTGCTGTTCTCAGTGTCCGTTTCGGGCAGCTCACAAGTGCCTGTAACTCCATCTCTAGAGCTCTGATCCCTCTTCTGATTTCCAGGATGCTTGACATATGCAGTGACACACAAACTCATTAAAAACAAAATTCTCTTTAAATAGAAATGATGGCCGGAAATATCTTCAAACTCAAGATGAAAAGCTTCAGTAAAAGATGCAAGAAAACACTTAAAACATGCTCAAAATGTTTAAATGTTTCCCAAAAAAGATATGCTTATTTAGATGGTAGGAGTAACAACCAGTTGGAGACAGGCAAACTGAGAAATGAACTGTAGGCTATAGTTGTAGCTTCTCCATAGAGGTGTTCACTCTGCAGCTTGGCCTGCACTCTTCCCCAGAGTCAAAGGCCGGATGTGGTGGTGCGTGTCTGTAGTCTTAGCACTCCAGGGCAGCGGGAGCAGAGACACAGGGGCCACCTGGCCTGGAGTACATAGTGCAACTATGGAGATACCAAGATGCTGCCTCAGCAAGGTGCCAGAAGAGAGCTGTCTCTGCTGTCCACAAGAGTCCTGTGGCACCTGCACTACCTCTCCCCCATAATAAAAATAGTATTTTAAAAGATGTGAGTAAAAGGAAGATTTGAAATGATAAAGAATTCAGGAGAAAACGGAAACTAAAATATTTCAGAAACATAAGCTAAACCCCTAAATTCTAGATCAGACTAGGTCTAAGAGATGAAAAATAAGAGTTTCTCATTTCTGTCAGTAACCAAGGAGAAAGTAGAAAGCCTCAAATAGATGGCTAGCAAAGACTGGCAGAAAAGAGCC
Organism: Rhabdomys pumilio; assembly: GCA_030674055.1. Lineage (NCBI taxonomy): Eukaryota > Metazoa > Chordata > Mammalia > Rodentia > Muridae > Rhabdomys > Rhabdomys pumilio. The sequence goes on from JANHMN010000015.1 coordinate 66,527,973, forward strand.
GACATGTGTTAAAATAAGAGTCCCTGACAAGTTGAATGCAACCAGAAACACATAGTTCTAAAAGTAAACTTGTCTCTGAAAGTACAGCCCATGCAGTATGCCTGAGGCTTGTCTCTGAAAGTATAGCCCGTGCAGTATGCCTGAGGCTTGTCTCTGGTACTGAGGAGCCAAGCTCCACATGGGTGTGCAATACGAGCAGAACTGACTCTCCTGTCATGTGTTTTGCAGCGCAAGACTCATCAGTTTTTCGTGAAGTCTTTCACTGCCCCTACCAAGTGTCATCAGTGTACCTCCTTGATGGTTGGTTTGATAAGACAGGGCTGTTCCTGTGAAGGTAAGAACAGCAGCCAGGAAAAGACAGCTCTTGGTTTATGATGGTACTGTCACTAACAGGGCACATGGGCTCTAAGCAGACATGGGGTTGACTTCCATCACTGCTGCCACACTGTGACTCTGAGCAAGAAGTGTGTAACTAACAGAGGTGATAGGAAACATTCAGTGGAATTGACTCTTATCCTACCTACAGTGAAAGCATTAGACTACAACTCCAAATGCTCCCTTCTGTATAGACCTTTTAGCCACTGAAACACATGTTTTCAGATAATTGGTAAAAAGCTGCCAGACACAGGGCTGGGGGAATGGCTTAGTGAATGAGTGCTTACCACAGACACAGAAGGACCAGAGGCTGGGTCTCCAGCACACATGTAAAAGCCAGTGACCCGGCTGTGATCCCAGACCTCAGGAGGTAGAAATAGAAGAGCCTTGAGGGTACTGGCATACTGGAACTGTTGAGTTCCAGGTTCGATGAAAGACTAGGCCTCAAAATCAAGTGGGGAGTAGCAGATGGAGGAAGATGCCTGACATCAACCTTGGATTCTACATGCAAACACATACACATGCATGCATGCACACCACATGCTGATAGAGCGTTGAGTAGCTGAATATCTGTTAGTAACTCTTGCAAGGGGATTTCAGGACTGACAACAAGTTGCAGTAGAACAAAGAGCTAGAAAAAGCCTCCAGGGAGCTCTCCCATAGGAACCATGCTTTGAGTCAGCCATGGTACCCACAAGGTTGGGGTTGTTTGGTTTCTATCTATTTGGTTCTCACTTTGATCACTAATATTAAAGAGAATGATAATATAAATAATAAAAATATTTACTACTCAATGAACTTCTGAATGGCAAGCAACTGAATTTGTTTTCTTTAGTGAAAATGGTTATTTAAAATAAAATAGAAAAAAAGCATTTGTCTAACAGCACCATGCATACAGTTAGTACCAGTGAATGTTTTTGTTGTTAAAATGAAATTTTATCTAAATTGTGTTCTTTTTTTTTTTCCCCCTCAAAAAGTCTGTGGGTTCTCTTGTCATATAACTTGTGTGAACAAAGCTCCGACAGCTTGCCCGGTTCCTCCTGAGCAAACTAAAGGTCCGCTTGGTATAGACCCCCAGAAGGGAGTAGGGACGGCGTATGAGGGCCATGTCAGGGTAAGTACCTCTGTTGTCACTCAGTAAGCACAGTGCCTGAGAGAAAATGTAACGAATCAAACTCATTTAAATAATATTTTAACTAGAGTCATGATTACATGGAAATGAGTTCTAAAATATCACAAACTGTATCTCGAGATCTGCAAATGTAAAACATCACTTTCCATATCTCGAGATTTGCAAATGTAAAACATCCTAGAGAAGTCTTCAGGCTCCGAAGAGGTAGACTGTGGTTGAGGTGTAAGTTAGGAGCTATGGAGATGTTGGCTTGCCAGCCTGGGTAACATGGTGCAGTGTGACCTGAGTGCCAGTCCAGCCTGGGTAACATGATGCAGTGTGACCTGAGTGCCAGTCCAGCCTGGGTAACATGGTGCAGTTGACCTGAGTGCCAGTCCAGCCTGGGTAACATGATGCAGTGTGACCTGAGTGCCAGTCCAGCCTGGGTAACATGGTGCAGTTGACCTGAGTGTCAGCTTTATCTTACAACCACATTTGCTCTAAAAAGCCATGATAACCTGCACGTAGTGACTTGTCAGCTCAGAGCCTGCAGAAGCCACCAGGAGCTGCAGTGTTTGCACTTGCCCCTTACTCTTGGCCTGTGTCACACTTGCTGCCTTATCAACTAGAGAGCAGACCCAGGACAGGTGTGCACAGCCTGAGGTATCACTCTCATTTTCATTTGAGTTTTGTCTGTTTGTTTGTCTGACTGAAACTGAACTAAGATTCCTAAGCCGGCGGGAGTGAAGAAAGGGTGGCAGAGAGCACTGGCTGTGGTCTGTGACTTCAAACTCTTTCTTTATGATATCGCTGAGGGAAAAGCATCGCAGCCCAGCTCCATCATTAGTCAAGTGATTGACATGAGGTAAGTCTGAGCAATGAAGACAAATATGTCACAGCAGTGTAAGGATCAAGGTTTATGGTCTTTCTTTTAGATTACAATGTTTGGTAAAATAATTTTGTGTCAGTTTTCAGATTTAGCCCTACAGGTACATACTAGAAAGTAGGAAGTTAGGGGTGGTTCTAGGGCAAGATGGTTTATGTATTGAATATGTGGAACTATAAGTCAAAGTTGGGGTCTAAAAGATGAGTTACATAGTAAAAGAGTCCTAACTATGCGCTGTTCAACTCATCGTCTGAAACTGCAGTGACTGAGTGCAAGTGAAGGGGTAACTCACTGGCCCCTGGACAACACACTAAAGCCAAACACACTCTAGAGTCTGTGTTTCCCTAGTGCCACTGTCCAGACTTTTCATGTGCCCCTCAACACAATCTTCCTACTTTTCCTGGAACTTCAGGCACTGTCCTGGGGTGAGGGGGCCGGTATTTTCTCCTACAGCTTCAGGCATTGTTCCTGACTGATGGATCCCACATGTCTCCTATTCAGACATAGTTATTGTTCAAAATGCACATTTCCAGCTCTGCCTAGTGGTATCTGAAGCAGTGAATTACGAAGGGAATATCAGCAAGGGGGGTTTGGCAAATCTGCTAGTGGACAGAAGGAACAATGGGGAGCCAGCAGAGGGAGCTCCTCAGCCCACACGGTTAAGGATAACAGGGACAACAGCAAAGTGGTCTGTTACAACTAATGTAAGACAGAGTCAAGACTTGTAAGGCAAAAGGAATGGGTGTGGGGACTGCCTATAGCATCACAGAACAAAGGAAGAAATCACTGTCTTAGGTGTGAAGACACAGCACACATGAAATTTACTGTGGCAAGCAAGACAGTCCACTGGGGACTCCAGAGTCAAAGCCTCTTCTGGCTGTGTGCTTCCTGGTCTTGTGGGCCTTAGTGAATCAGCTGTTATGTTTAGTATAATGACTGCCAGGTCACTCTTGATGAATTACCTTGAATACTGTTAGTCATTATGTAGGGGAGTCTTGTGTTTTGGGTTTGTTTTGTTTTGTTTTAAATTGAGCTTGGTTATTTAAACTTCAAGGATTGCTTTATATATGTTATTTGGGTATATAAGCAAAACCATACACACACAGCAACATGTAATAATCTTAAATGCTTAACTTTTATTTCAGAGATGAAGAATTTTCTGTGAGTTCAGTCTTGGCTTCTGATGTTATTCATGCAAGTCGAAAAGATATTCCCTGTATATTTAGAGTAAGTCTATGAATGACTTGAACAGTTATATACTTTGGGTTTGTGTACATGTGTTTGTGTGCACATGCATGTGAAGGCCGGATTGTGACATCAGATATCTTCCTTGATTGCTCGGAGTCTCATGGAACCTGCTGCTCACAGCTGTAGCTAGTTTAGCTAGCCAGCTTGCCCCAGCCATCCCTAGCTCTACCTCTGAAGCTCTGGGACATCAGATAAGCGTACCTTGCTTTTACCTGGGTTTTGGGAATCCAAACTCTGACCCTCAGGTTTGTGCAGCATGTGCTTTTCCACTGTGCTACCTGTCCAGCACCTAACTACTTGTTTTAACTGCTCTGTACAAGTCAAAAGTTACTAGAACAAGACCTAGACCTAGGGCTCATTTATGTTTCCATACCATCCAATTCACATGAATACAGAATCGTGCTAAGACTTGTAGAATACATCAGTATGTTTCTAAAGTATTCTTCATGTTCTATAATATTTTTGAGTCCCAGTTTCAAATAAATATTACCACATGCAGTTTTTCCAATTTAAAAAAAAAGGTTGGTCTCTGTAAACTCCCATTGTAAAAATTGTGTATCGGTTGTCTATTTCTTTATAACAAATATTCCAAAACATGAACAGTGCTCGTTTGTCACTGTTGTGTGGTTGCTTCTCCTGTGCTGCATCTAGCTTCTCTGGGGCAGGAGTGTGCAGAAGAACCTCTCTTGTGTCTGCAGCTGTGGTGCTGGCTGTGTCAGTCCTGTTCACACCCTCCCTCTCTCATACCTGCATACAGATAATGGCTAACGCCCACCTTGGTGGATTAAACAGTATAAATTTGTAAAACAATTCTGTTCTGATAACTGTCCTACTTCCTGTCTGTCTATGAGTCTTACATCCAAGGAAGGTCAAAGATCAAACCTCATCTCTTACTTTCCAGACCAACAACTGTTTATTCTCCCCCAGCTATCAAGAGAGCCTGTAAAGGTTCACTTGACTGTAACTAATTCACAGTAGAATTGTATTGTCACTCATGTTTAAAGCATATATATGCATATAAAGGGTCTCTATACATATATATGTAGTATGTAGTATATGTGTATATTATGTAAATAATAAGTAATAGCTTTAAAGTGCCCTGATTGACTTGTAAATGTTATTTGCATACTGTTTGTAGTGATCTAGTCTTCTTTAATGATATGTGAAAGGTTGTCAGGAAGCACTGAGACTGTGAGGACAGGCTGGCGTAGCCCTTCAGAGCACTGAGTCACACTCCAGCTCTGTGCCCTTGAGAGATTACTATTTCCCTTTACCATGGATTCTCATAGATCCACTTAGATTATAATCATAATTGTCTCATGAAGCTGTTACAAGGCCTAAATGAGTTAGTACTTGTAAAGTACTTTTCTTTCTGGTACTTGGTAATTTTGTGTCTGTTATTAAATTGGTGTCTATGCATTTCTATGGCATTTTATGGCATTATAGAACACAGAGCATGAAATGATAGTAACATTTCAACTGTATCACCTCCTGCTGTTTGAATTGTAGTGTTACCATGAGACACCTTCATTCAGTGTAACTGAAGTGTGCTACAGTGATAATTTAATAAATGCTCATTTTACTGAGGAATGCTAAGCAAATAAGCATAATCCTAAGCTAGCGTAAAAGGTGTCTGTTTCCTAACATTGTGACTATTAAATTGTTTTAGGTGACAGCTTCCCAGCTCTCAGCACCTAGTAACAAATGCTCCATCCTGATGCTTGCAGACAGTGAGGGTGAGAGGAGTAAGTGGGTGGGAGTGCTGAGTGAACTCCACAAGATCCTGAAGAAAAACAAGTTCAGAGACCGCTCAGTCTATGTTCCCAAGGAGGCTTACGACAGTACCCTACCCCTCATCAAAACAGCGCAGGCCGCTGCCATCATAGGTAGGACTCTAAACACTACTCAGATTGTCATAACTGTTTACTGATCTACGTTTGAGATGGCACCAGCTTTCACGTAGGGGTCCCCAGTGTCTGGGATAATGTGCAGATGTTTGTGGGGTGAAAGAGGCCTATGTGGGGCTGGTGGGTTAGCGCTTACATGAGTGGAGTGCACTAGCTCCTAAAATGCACTGGTGCCGAAAGTCAAGCTGCTCATCTTTTTCTGCTTTTGTGATTGGAACAAGTTAATTCCTAGAGTTCAGGCTTCTTTTATAATGTGTAATTGAGGAGTTTGACATCATAGTGTGCTCAGCCTGCCACCAGCAAACAGCAGCTCCCACGAGTGGACGTTTCCCTTTGCTCTGCTCTGAAGTGCATGGCCCACTTCCCTGCTTCCTGGTAGACAGTGCAAGTCCAGTGAGTGGGGGTCAGATGCCTTTCACAGTGTTTCTAGAGTGGGTGGTGTCGGCAACACCAACAAACTAACTTGTTAATTTTATTGTTATTGAGTAAGCGTTTACTTCTTTTGGTAGGTACTAAAGCAGAGTTTTAACTGATAGTTGTATTTTAGAAGGCATGAGGTATTTGCCACTGTAATCTGAGAGGAAGGACTTTGCTATTATTACTGTCTTCACTATTGCACCAAATGTTCTCGTTATCTGGTTTATTCTGGAATCCTTTTTTCCCCCTCCCTTCTCCCTCTCACTTTGGCCCTGCTTGCTCTGGCCCAAAGGTTTTTACTTATTTATTATATGTAAATGCACTGTATCTGTCTTCAGACACCCATAAGAGGGCATCCAATCTCATTATGGATGGTGTGAGCCTCCATGTGGTTACTGGGATTTCAACTCATGACCTCCAGAAGAGCAGTCAGTGCTCTTAACCACTGAGCCATCTCACCAGCACTGGAATCTTTACATTACTTTTATCTGATGAAAATGTTTTATGTTTGTGTCCTAAATAGATCATGAACGGATAGCTTTGGGAAACGAAGAAGGATTATTTGTTGTGCATGTCACCAAAGATGGTAAGAGAAAGCCCAGTTATTCCAGGATAACCTTAAATTATATATTAGAAAACTCCTGAACCTGGAGTTTAAGAGTAGAATTATGTTATGAAAATTTCTAGATAATAATTTTATATTTTTTAAATCAAAAGATTTCTGGTTTTCTTTTTTTTTTATTTTATTTTTTTCCTCTTTTGAGACTGGGTCTCACTCTATATATAACTCTGGTTGTCCTAGAACTCACCCTGTAGACCAGGCTGGCCAAACTCACAGATCTGCCTGTTTCTTCCTCCCAAGTGGTGGCCTTAAAGGTGTGTGCCACTTCACCCAGCTTTAAACCAAAAGATTCGTTCAGTTCTATTATCCCTTTGAAGTTCCAAAGCCTCTGCCATGTGTTATTCCCTCCCCTGTCAATTTATCGAGCATCCACTGTGTCGAAAGATGGCACAGAAAAGATGACTACCAACTACTCTCCATTCTCAGTAGTGCTTTGAGAAGTCAGGTCTGAGATCCCTGTGGTTCAGTACAGTAGATTTTAGCTCCCTAGGGGAAAATTAAGTGCTGAGTGAAATAAAGCAAAACCAATTGAGTTTGCTATTCATAAACATAACATCTTAAGCTCTGTCTTTATATCAGGTTACATCTTGAGAAAGCAATTCATTTGAACTTGATGAGTTTGTTATCCATAGCAATACCTTGAGAAGGATAGGAAGATTCGTCAGTTAGTGAAGTACTTGCCCTGTAATCATTTGATTCCCAGAACCCACATAAAAAGCTGGCCATGTGTGTCCTTGTGATCACAGCACTGGTAAGGCAGAGACAGATGTACAGACTTGTTAGCGCTGGCCAGCCAACCTAACTTAATTATCAAACCCCAGGTCCCAGTGAGAGAGCCTGACTTAGTAACAGTGGGGGTGGGCAAGATAAGCCAGCACATGAAGGTGCCAAGCAAGCCTGGTGACCTGAGCTTGACCCCTGGGACCCACATAAAGGTGGAAGAAGAAAAGTGACTCCTCTGACCAGCATACCCATGCTGTAGCATGCACCCACACACATCCACAAGTTAAAATTGTAATTAACAAACAAACAAAAAAAACTCAAGGCAGACAGCTCCTAAGAACGAACACCCTAGGCTGATTTTTGGTGGCTACGTACTTGTGCATGCATACATAGCCACACGTACACACAAAAAAGAAATACCTGAAGAGGTGGTGCTAGAGGGATGACTCAGCTGTTAAGAGCCGACTGTTCTTGCAGAGGACCCAGGGGTTCAGTTCCCAGCACCCACATGGTAACTCATACCATCTGCAACTTACGTTCCAGGGGTTCTGCTGCTTTCTTCTGGCTTCTATTGGCACAGGCATGCAAGCGATTCACAGACACATGTACACAAAACACACACATACATAAAGTAAGACTTAAAAAGAAATACCTAAAAACAAAAATGAGTTGCACTGTTACTTAGATTTTAAAAGTAGGAACTTTGTAGTGAAATTCCTAGATTTTAGTACCAAAAAACAAACTTTGTGAAATATAAGCGTGCTTTTAAACGGGGATTTCTTGTCTTGACTGACAAAGATCTCAGTGCTGAACCTAATATCAGTGGGCTAACTGATCTGATAATGGGTTTAATTATCTTGTTTTGTCTCTGTGATTTCTGACCTTTATTACTTTTGTATATATGTGTCTTTAATGTGGGCTGGGTTATATGCTTTGGGGTTTGATTTGGATGCATTCATTTAATGTTGTTGTTTCTTCCTGTAGAGATTATTAGAGTTGGTGATAATAAGAAAATTCATCAGATTGAACTCATTCCTAGCGACCAGCTTGTTGCTGTGATCTCAGGCCGAAATCGCCATGTCCGACTTTTTCCTATGTCAGCTTTGGATGGACGAGAGACAGATTTTTATAAACTGGCAGAGACTAAAGGTTGCCAAACCATAGCTGCTGGGAAAGTGCGCCATGGAGCTCTGTCCTGCCTGTGTGTGGCCATGAAAAGACAGGTCCTCTGCTATGAACTCTTCCAGAGCAAGACCAGGCACAGAAAATTTAAGGAGATTCAAGTCCCATGTAATGTCCAGTGGATGGCCATCTTCAGTGAACATCTCTGTGTGGGATTCCAGTCAGGATTTCTCAGATACCCCCTGAATGGCGAAGGAAGTCCATGCAATATGCTCCATTCAAATGACCACACACTGTCATTCATTACACACCAACCAATGGATGCTCTCTGTGCAGTTGAGATCTCCAACAAAGAGTATTTGCTGTGTTTTAACAGCATTGGGATATACACGGACTGCCAGGGCCGAAGATCTAGACAGCAGGAACTGATGTGGCCAGCAAATCCTTCCTCCTGTTGTAAGATTCTCTCTCTTGTCTGCCTTCTTCCCTTTTTGCCTTTCCATTTATTTTAAATATAATCACTTTTACTAACAGCTTGTTTTTTAATCATTCTTAAGGTCTTCCACAAGTGCTAATTATGTTATTTATGTAAAATAACCATATATTGTAAAACCTAGACGAACAGGCTCAGTATTAAATGCTTGGAAGTAAAACTAATCCTTCTGTGGAAAACCTACTGGGGTACATTTTTTTCCTTAATCTCCATGTTGTTGTGTTCTGAAATAATCTCAAATTGTTGTCTCCATTGTCACCCCAAGTACAGTGAGTGTCCTTAAGTAGCAGTGGCATGTAAGACTTGTGCTGGGGAGTTACTAAGTGAATTGTTTAACCAGCTCTCAGAAGGTAGAATGTAGCCTTTATTAGAATTGTTACTCAGTTTTATATTTTATAGGTTTGCTTTAGTTAGGGTTTTACTGCTGTAATCAGACACCATGACAAAGGCAACTATTATAATGGACAGCATTTAACTGGGGCTGGCTTACAGGTTCAGAGGTTCAGTCAGGTATCAAGACAGGAGCATGTCAGAGTCCAGGCAAGCATGGTGCAGGAGGAGCTGAGAGTTCTACATTTTCATCTGAAGGCCGCTAGAAGACTGGCTTTCAGGGTCTTAAAGCCCACTCCCACAGTGACACACCTATTCCAACAAGGCCACACCTCCAAATAGTGACACTTCTTCTAAATATATTCAAACCACCACAAGGTTTATACATAGATTTAAATTTACTTGTGTAAATTTAAATAATATAAATTAAATAATTAATTAAATAAATAATAAGTGTGTAGTGAGCATCTGTTCTTGTCATGCAGCTGTAGGTGACACGTCTGCAGCATACATGTCTCTAGATGTATGCTCTAGTTTCATTGTAACGAGTCATGCATCTCTTGCTTTTTCATTCCGGAATAGAACCCGTAGGTGAACATTTCTACACAGTATGTTTTCTGTAAATATTAAAATATTGCTATATCTTTTAATACTTTTATCACAGAATAATAATAATTAATATTGTATACGTATTATTTTACTATATGAGATGAAGTTGTGAGTGAAATAGATGCAATATAGTCTGCCATCACAGCATGGGGAAGACTCCTGACAGAACAGTAGGATGCCTGTTACAGGTGCCTTCAGCAGAGTCTGATCCACATTGCTCTGTTTGTAATGGAGATCTCTTGAGCCTGGTCAGAGGGTGGAATCCAGAGTTCTAGTAAAGCAGTACCAGAGCAGGAGGAGGGGACCGCTCCCCTGCAGGAGGAACAATACAATGGAGGCATGAGGGATGGGGCCATCCAGGTAAGGCCAAGTAAGAGAACATGGACCAGGACAGTGAGGCTTATAACAGAAAAGCAAGGAAATCTGTAATCAAAGAACAGACGAACCCTCTAACCCTACCACTCAGATTTAACTATTTACAGTGTTTTATTTCTTCTGAAATGAACATTTTTATCAGTGACATAACGAGTCAGATGAACCTGAGCATTGTAATGTGAAGTAAAAATGAAACCGTCTAACTCATTTCTGTGAGTAATCTATTGGTAGCCCTCGTTCAAGTGAATCACATACTCTTGGCTGTGTCAGCATTTCTTCCACAAGTGTGTAGTGAGCATCTGTTCTTGTCATGCAGCTGTAGGTGACACGTCTGTATCATACATGTCTCTAGATACACGAGTCATGCATCTCTTGCTTTTTCATTCTGGAGTAGAACCCGTAGGTGAACATTTCTACACAGTATGTTTGTTTCACTGTCAAGAGTTTAACTGCTTTAAAAGCCCAGCACTCTGAAGTGCAGTGACATTTCCTGTTAGGTGAGGTGCGTTGATTGACTCCTGTCTTGAGCTTTATCACTTAAGCTGTAGCATGTAAGTTCTTGATTTATGATTTATGTGTTATACACTTCGAAAATGTTTTTAACATTATTCTTATATAATAACTGTGGGGTTTTGAAAAACTCCACTTTATAGTTGCTTAGGATAGATCTCTCCAGTGTTTGGGGTTTACTAGTTCGCAATAACCAGCAGTCTGTGCCTTCCTTCCTTCTTTCCTCCCCACAGGTTACAATGCACCGTATCTCTCCGTGTATAGTGAAAATGCAGTTGATGTCTTTGATGTAAACTCCATGGAATGGATACAGACTCTTCCTCTCAAAAAGGTAATGGGACACTAAAATGTGGGCCAGATGGTTACTTTTTAAGTTTTTTCTTGCAAAAATTGATTTTGCCTAGTAGTGTGTTGCATAACAACATTTTCATGAGTATATATTATACATTAGGCTTACTACCCCTTAACAGATTCCTTTTTCTACCCTCTCCCTCTTGTGAGGGTGTCACTGTAACTCAGTAACCACTCTAGTTCAAACCTCAAGAGTCTGGCGCTGGGTGGTTTATTTCAGGAACATTCAAGCCCAGCACAGTTTGGAAAAAGCTTCCTGGTGACAATTAACTCAGTCCCATGTGCACAGTAAAGCTTAAGGCATGACTATAACAACATCTTTTTGTAAAGTACATGTGACATCTTTCATAAAGACAGCAGTATAGATTGACTATGTGTGACATCTGAAGGGTCTTGGGGGAAATCTGATGTTGTCTCAGTCCTACAGATACTGTAAATGACCGAACTATTAGCCACCTCTGCTTCCAGCCTTGGTGAAATCAGGTTATATATCTCTCCCTTTGAAGAGACAACCCTGTGTATCTAATATTCCTGGGTCCCCTCTTGTTTATCTGTGAGCACAAGGACCTGTGTCTCCTGCACTCCTCTTCCCCTTGGTTTCCCTAAACAACAGTGCTTCTATTTTTGCATCATATATACATAAGTGATTTTATGTATCTATATAAAACCTAAGAACTGCATAGGAGAGAAAACCTGCAGTATGTGTCCTTCCGAGAACAGCTTAATTTTAAGTTGGTTAGTTTATGATAGGTAGCTCAGTACCATGATATATTTGTTGCATTTAAATTCTTCCATGTGAAATTTGATTGTTATTGATGAACAAGTAGAACATATATTACAGCCTAGACTGGCAGTATAGCGTCTTCTGCTTTTAGGTTAAGGAGCTTAGAGGGCGTGTACTATACATGTACCAGCAGCCAATGATTGATCCCTTGATTTTATGGGTGAGAAATGTGAAATTAAAACTGTTTAGGTGTCTTAATGGTTTAAGAATAGTGAGTTTTCATATTCCTAATAAAACATATTTTTCATTAACACTTCTAATCCATAACAAATATTTTACAAGTACTGTTTGTAGAAATGAAAAGTAATGACCATTTTATATAGATGTATTTGGTGTATATGGTGTGTGTGCCATTAATTGAGAGTCAGATTAGAAAACAAGTGAAACAAGACAGCCAAGATAATTAAAATCATGCCCCATGTTTAAGCCATACTAGTAGTATAAATTCATAAAAATTGCTACTTTATATAAAGCAACAAAAATACGGTTCTCAAATTTGGAAATTTGGGCTGGCCATAGTTCTCTATTTCATTTCTGTCATATAACCTTGTAGTGTGCAAGTGTGTGTCCTGTAAAGAGAGTAGCTCATGAGCTCTGCTCCTTCCTGAGACTGCAGTGCCCCAGTATCCCGGCATCCACATGCGCTGTCTTTGTCCCAGGCTCTTCACGGAGCAGTGCTGTCCTGGATGGTGTGCTCATCGTCCTGCTGCTTGCCTTAGGAGAGAATGCTTAGAAATTACTATTTCTATATAAATGCTTACTATTACTGAAAAAGTGGTGTTCCATTTTCCTTGGTTTTGCAGTTTGTTAAACTGTTGAAATCAACACTTCTCTCCTTGCTGTCTTTGCTCATTGATTACATTTTAAAGATGCATACATGTTGTTATATACATCCAGCTTATTGGGTTTTTTCACTACTGTAAAACCACCATTTAAGTGAGTAGAATTTATCCATTATCCAGTTGACAGCATTACTTCTAATTCTTTGCTATTGTCAGCACTTCTGTATAGGTCCTGATGAAGGTGTGGGGGAAGGCTTTACCCCATCAGCCTCACAATGGCATTGCTAAGGCACAGGGGCTGCAGCTATGGAACCTTATGCCATAGTGCCATGTTCTTTTCCAAACCATTACTACAAATGACAGTCACATCCACACCTTCCCTAGCATGTCATTTTATAAATCAGAGTAGATTGGTTCATCACTGAACTATGCAGCATGTCCCAGTTAACTGTGTCTATCACATTTTATACTTTCTCTTGCGGGCTGTCTCAGTTAGGGTTTTATTACTGTGAAGAGACCATGACCAAGGCAACTCTTATAAAGGACAACATTTTATTGGAGCTGCCTTAGCGTTTCAGAGGCATATTAGTCCATTATCATCACAGCAGGAAGTGTGGCAAGAGGCAGGCAGACGTGGTGCTGGAGAATCCAAGAGTTCTACATCTCTATGTAGGCATCCGGGAGGAGACTGTCTTCCTCAGGCAGCTAGCAGCAGACTCTCCCACATTGGGTGGAGCTTGAGCACTAGATCTGAAAGCCCGCCTCCAAAATGACACACTTCATCCAGCCAGGCCACACCTCCTCTAACAAGGCTATGTGTCCTAATAGAGCCACTTCCTGTGGGCCTATGGGGACTCACACAGGCAGTGCCTGGTCAGGCTTGCTTATTCTCTTGTTGGGTTTGCCGGTTGTTTTCTTCCTGGCTTGTTGAACTTCTGAGGATCCTGAGTGACTAACACACAGAGTGAATCTTTGCCGTCCCTGTGATGTCTGTTCATGTTCATGGAGCATTCTCCTCAACAGAATTACTAACGTTACGGTAATAAGATGTTATTCTTGTTGTTTAGGTGTTTCCTTTCTCTGTTCTTAAAACACTTTTCTACTTCAAGGCCATAAAGATACAACCTTTATTTTCTTCCAAGTTTACTGTTCTGACTCCTATGTGTGGCTGTTGTGCAGTATTTTGCACATAATGGACTTTAGCCTGCTGCCCATGTGGCTGTGATCCTCTTAGAACTAACTTGTAATGAAGGTGTGAGGTAGGGATCTGGCTGTATTGCTTTATGTGACTGGTTTCTCCATCACTATTGTATCAATGGTCCCTTTTCTATCAGCACTTTCATCTCCACGCCTGTGGGCCTATGGTGTTTACTGATAAGAATTTATAAACCAGATGTGTTCTTTCCTGATTTAATTTTTTTGGTCACATTTTTGGTGGCTTTTAAAGGGTGAGTTGTAAGGTTTATTTATTTCAACTTGATTTTATTTGTCCATGATCGAGTTCCTTTAAAACATTATTGTTATCAGCTAGTTTTTTTTTAATTATGTGATAACATATGTGCTAATAAAAATTACTGACTTGAGACTTTTAAAAAGAACTATATTTTGTCATCGGTAGGTGAAAGCTCTTAATATATTCTTAATAGACTAAAACCTTTATGATTAAATTTTTAAAAGTTTGTTTGAAATATTAATTTTGTTTTTATTATTTTAGGTCCGACCTTTAAACACTGAAGGATCATTAAATCTCTTAGGTTTGGAGACCATTAGATTAATATATTTCAAAAATAAAATGGCAGGTAAGGAAATATACTAATAGTATCATTTCAGTGGAAATATTACAACAGTCCAAGGCGTTTAGGTGGTGCCTCAGCCCATATCTGTATCAGGCAATCTTACTCTACATGTGTGCTATGTTCTGTCAAACTCTGGCAAGACAGTAAAGACAAGCTGCAAGCAACCTCTTTACACCTGTACGACTGTATAGGCAAAATGTCTGACCCTGACACACATTGTTTTACTGAGGAGCACCCAGGCAAGGAGAAAAGTGATGGCCAGATGCCTGTGATACCATAGAGCTAGTCATTAGGCCTAAATTAGGAACACTTGTCCAGAGTCCCAGTTGGAGACTTCAGGACCCTATCTCCAGCCATTCCACAGCATCTCTGAAGTACTGAAGACAATCTAGGAAAAGGCTAAGAAGGTCACAGGAGTGAGTCCCCAGCGTAAGGACTTAGAACAGAAATCCAGGAAAGTGAGGGTGGAAGAAAATAATCTGTGGAAAGTGGAATGTTTCTCTCGGGGCCTGAGAGGCAGCTCAGCAGTTTAAAGGGCACGCTGCTCTTTGAGAGGACTGGAACCACCAAACTACTCATTACAAGACAGAGAGGCAGTGTGAAGACAGTGTGGGTAGAGCGGCTGCTTAGCACCATGACACCAAGACAGCTCTAGTGTCCTCCAGCAAAAGTGTAGCACCTGGTACTTACAATCAAAAGTGAGGCTGTATTTCGTAAGCTATGCTGATTTCAGCATGTATCTTTTTGCATATTTCACTGAAAACTATTGCTTGCTTTCTGATTTTAGTACATAATTCTTTTAACTGTCACAGCTGTACATGCTGTACAATGGATTGTTACACCACAGAGATCAATGGGTAGGAAGAACTTTAGCAATCGAAACAATATTGTTATTTTCTTTCTCACAGAAGGGGATGAACTTGTAGTTCCTGAAACATCGGATAACAGTCGGAAGCAAATGGTTAGAAATGTCAACAACAAACGGCGCTACTCCTTCCGAGTCCCGGAAGAAGAGAGGGTGCAACAGAGGAGGTACGCAGTTAACTTGTGCCCAACATCCATCCATGCTGCCATCACCCAGAGAGCCGTCTAGAATCAATCTAGAAGAAAGAGTCTCTGGAAAATTGTCACTCAGCTGTGATCAAAATTTGTAGAGTCATAGTGGCTTATTGGCAGAGTATTTGCCAAGCATGAGTAAGTCCCGGGAATCTATATCTCCAGCTGCAGAGGGATCCCATAGTGATGAGTGGCACCCCTCGAGTTAGGGGAACAGAGTACCATATTCTCACTCATTTCTGGATGTATATAGGACAGCTATAATTTATGGCACATATAACTCTGTAATATAAATCATCTGTGTAGATAGCAAATTTATATATGTTTACGAAGTATGGAACCAAGCATGGTGGCTCATGCCTGTAATCTTAACACTCAAGAGGCTAAGGTAGGAGGATTGCCTTGAGTTTGAGGCCAGCATGCCCTGAGCTAAAGGGTAAGATCCTTTCAAAAAAAAAAAAAAAAAAGTAAAAAGAGAGAAACAAAAAAAAGACATTCAGATTAACTTTATTAACCATGAGCAAGCAGATGTAGCTATATTAAAAAGCATTTCTAGGGCTGGAGAGATGGCTCAGTGGTTAAGAGCACCAACTGCTCTTCCAGAGGTCCTGAGTTCAATTCCCAGCAACCACATGGTGGCTCACAACCATCTGTAATGGGATCTGATGCCTTCTTCTGGTGTGTCTGAATATATGAAATAAGTAAATAAATCTTTTTAAAAAAAATTCTAAAATATTATTTATTATAAAAGCTACACATATAACTTTTTTAAGTTATCTACAAAGTAGAGCAGGGGATCTTTAATCCAAGGGTTGCTACTGAGTGCTAAGCACTTGCTACGTGTGTATGTCCCTGACTTTGGTACCCAGCACTGAACGAATTACACAGACAAATAAATCCTAATTCTCAACATCTTCTTACTTACAATTTAAAAAACAAAGTAGTCTAAGGAGTTGAACTATTAATATAGTGTTATTCTAATTATATCTTTATTTTTATAAACAAAGTATGCTTAATTTTTTAAAGTTATATTGATTAAATGTGGAAATACTGTCTAAACAGGTATTCTACCTTGCAGGGAGATGCTACGAGATCCAGAAATGAGAAATAAATTAATTTCTAACCCAACTAATTTTAACCACATAGCACACATGGGTCCTGGAGATGGAATACAGATCCTAAAAGACCTACCCATGGTAAGAGGCGTGAAGAGTGGTGTGAATATGAACGGTGTGAGGAGTCAGTGTCAGCTGCCAGGGGAAGTGTGCACACACAGACTCACATCCAGGCACTGCTTCACAACACACGCTCCCTAGCAAGGACATGTCCTTTCAACATGACACAGTATGTGTAAGATGCACGGTGGCATCTGATGGAAGAAATTTAGAGGTCAGAAATCTGACCAAAGTTCTTAACCCAGAAAGTTTTCCATTTTGCTAATACAAGTTTGCTACTGTTGGTGAAGAAAAAAACAGCCGTACTTGAAAGGTTCTCTGACAAATCCCGGATGCAGCTCCCAGAACGTTAAGGTTTCACTCAATTGACTGCAGATCCTTGTGTGTTTTCTCCTCAGAAGTCCACATGGCTTCATCATTCATAGTCACACCTCTTAGCTAACTGTGAAATTCAGTCTGTTCCTTTGCTCAAATCCAACCATGTTTGCTGGTTAATGTAAAAAGAAGTACCGCACAGGAAGACTGATGTATTTTAACACCATGAAGATTGCATCCACAGACCCATTATGCTAGGTTAAAATTACTAGTGGAACTGGCTAATTCTCCAAGCTGTCTGCTCCTGATGTCAGTGTCATACACTTCTAGCAGACCGCTAAAATCCAAAGTGACCCTTGGATCAATAGGGCCAGCTGCTCAACTGGGCAAAAGAATTCCAGAATAATTGCTATCTTATGGCAGTTTTGGAGACAACTGTGAATACTGACCCTAATCTCTCCTAAGGACATCTGTCTAAATTTCATTAGCAACCAGACGGTAGGAGAAAGGAGAGAGAAGGGATAAAGTGTGCTGTGTAATCAGAATTGTATTGTCAGAGTTAGGCTATAAAGGGTTTTTTTATTTCCTGGAAAGAAAAATCCATCTACATTCATTGAGTCAGAATATTTGGTTGTAAATATCACAGTCACAGGGCTGGGCTTTCTTACTGTTTTCTCATCTTTGGGGAGGGGTGGCCACAGCAATATTCCTTTGTTGAGTTGAGATTATTCACATTATTCACATTCAGGTTGCTCCTTTGGGGTCTGTTAGCTGTGGGATTTACTAGCTGTGCTGGGTAAATATAAAGTATGCACCAACTAGATCACAGCGAGCCCCAGCGACAAGCTCAAAGTCGAGCGTGTTCAACTCAGTCTGTGAGCTGTTCTGCTTTCCAGCTTCTACCTAAGGGGAATAGGTAGAGCATGGGCGTCTCCACTTCCTACTGCCAGCCTTGCTCCAGAGTCCTCCACTGCCTGCTGTCACCTGGACAGTGCACAAAGCGCGGTCCTGAGGTCAAGCCTCTGCCGTTGCTGTTCTTGATATTTTGTTTTTCTAAGTGGAAGTTACATGCCAGGCACAAAATGCTTTAGTATAGAGAACTTTTTGAAGTATAATAAACAGTTAAATGTGACTGTCTTCATAGGGTGTATGTGGGAGACCCAGTGTGGAGCACTGTTTTAACTGGGTTTGTGATAGTTTTCTCTTGAGTGTGTAGTATTGAGGAATGAAGAGATAGCCAACTTTAGACGTAAAAGTATGATGCTGAATAGCATGCCAGCTAAATCAAACTAGGTTCAACAGTAGCAAGGTTTTGATAGATAGTAACCTTTTAAATTAAAATCTTATTTTAACTATGTAAAAGGAATTGTAGAAAATGTACAAATTTTGTTGTGCCCTTATATTGCAATATTTCCCCTTAAGGTAATATACTCTCAGGAGCTAGTATTGTTCTGCTTGGGACCCGGCAGGTGAATTGTTTCTGTTCTGAAGGTCTTCCCAACCTTCACATACAATGGAGTGTGGACCTTGGATTCGAAATCAGCAGTTTCATATTGTAAGAAACTAAAGTACCCCCTCAGCTTTACTTTTTTTGTTTAATCTTTTAATTTTTGTTTTTGTTCCTGTTTTTTGAGTCAGGGTCTTACAGTCTGGCCATGTCTGGCCTGGAACTCTCTATAAAGACTAAGCTGGCTTCAGACTCATAGATCCAACTGGCTCTGCCTCCAGAAATGAGGCCTGTGCCACTGCACGCAGCCTAAGTAAACTCTCTCTTCAGTCTCTTACACTTACATCTCTTGTTAGTTTTGAGACAGAGGATTGTGTTAGCTGGCCCTGGCTGGCCTTAGATTCACTATGTAGCCTATGCTAGCCTCAAATTTGAGCCTGTCTTCCTCCTGCCTCAGCCTTCTAGGTGCCTCGGGTATCTGTCACCATACCCACCAGAAATTTGTGGGTTTGTTATTGTTGCAAAAAAGATTTTTATTATTAAGCAGAACAATTTCAGATGATACCTGTCATTCATCCACCAACTGCTTCCATCTGTATGACCCTCCATGCTGACTGCTGATTCTAACCAGACTGCTTAGTTTGGGATATTTGTCATCACCTGATTTTGTTAACTCCACAACCACCTCCCCACAACCCCAGATTAGTCCTTTTTCATACCAATTGAGTCAGTTTTAAATGTGCCTTTTATTCTTTTCACGTTCAATTATTGTGTAAGATAAACTCTGTTGTATTTTCAGGACAAAGTGTTGTGGGTTTATGAAACTGTTCCTCCATCTGCAGCCACAGGGAGCAGAGCTCTCCTGTATCCAGATTTCCTTTTGTTTCCTGTTATCTTCACATGACTTTTCTCACTTCACATCCAAAGGATCTGTGACCAGACTAGTTCTCTAAAGGCATCATTTAATCCCCTGACACATGCTTCTGGAGCATGTACCTTGTACCCAGGCCCACGCTTATCTAGGAGTAGACACTGTGAACCAGCACTGTGCATGTCTGTAGGAATGCTCACATGTAGCAAGGGCTTGTATTTTAATGTAATCTCAACTCTGTATGTCCCTTCCAGTCAAATGCAATTATGAATTATCCCCCCTCCCTCCAAAAACAGATGAATTAAATTGATCTGACAACATGTATAAGAGCTTTCAAGTTCCAAAGCTGTGTTGGTGTCTGCAAAGAACATGGACCCTGGATGGTTTTATGCCTCATCTTAATTAAGTCAATATCATGCTCCTGTGAAATACTTAAGAGCTTAGAAAGCCTGAAAATCTCTTTAGAAATATGACTGCTTCATTTGTGCCAGATATTCTGAAGTAACACTGCTTCTGTCTTAAATATGGAAGGGGCGGAAAAGTCCGGAAGAGTCCCTTTCTTGCCTCCTGTATCAGATGTGAACCTGCCATGCCATCTTAGTTAGTGCAGAGAAGACCGGCAGTTAGTATAAGACTGTGTGAGTCTTAGGAGAGATACTGAATTAGTGTTCTTGAGTCCTTACCACTCATTCACCTGTGGCTTTTGTTGTTGTTAAATGGTTGCTAGAAGTACAGGAACATTTTTCTCCAACCTAATGCAAGAGTAATTTATCACTGTAATGTTTTCACCATATTTCTAACACAGTACATTTTACCTGTTTCTAAAGTTGTTAATGGCCGCAACATACTGAACTCAGTAACCTCTTTAAGAAGTGAATTTGCTTCTTGAACTGGGGGTGTAGCAGTGACAAGTTAAAGTGTTAACTTGTTAGTATTCCTGGGCTCAGTTCCCCTCCAAAAAGATAATTTTCTTTCTTAAAGTCAAAGATAGATAGGTAGGTAGGTAGGTAGATAGATAGATAGATAGATAGATACATACATACATACATACATACATACATACATACATACATACATACATAGATACCTTAGAAAATAGTGATTTAATCACATTTCTAAAATAAATGAACTGTCATATATAGAAGCCTTTCTTTTAGGCTTAGATAAGTCTTGAGGGATGGTGTCCTCTAGAAACAGCTGTTCTTCGAGAACTGAGCTGTGAAAAGTCTCCACTGTAGGAAATAGCTGGCCACTCAGCGGCCACACCAAGTGTTCCCTCAGAAGCATCTCCTAAGTGATGTGAAGCCTCCTCTTCAGACTTTTGTAACTTCATTATTATTTGCCTTTTAAAGAACACATTTGAACATTCAAAGCAAAATTTTCTCTTGCTGAAAACATACTTGTTCTTCGAGCTGCTTACCAATAAACCAGGAACAGTATAGCCTCCAGTTCTCACCATCTCTGTTGTAAGGAAAGGTGATCACTAAAGGCCAGGACATGTCATAAATTCAGACCTGAGAAATGGCCATAAAGTCTGAGGGTGCAGGTTTGTACTCTGTATCTGGAAGTGGTCTGGGGTCCCTCGTCCTTTCTTTGGCTCTTGCTGATTCCGTGTTTGGTGTTTTAGACAGATTTTTGCAATGCTTTTGTTGAATCACTTAGGAAAATCCTGAGGACTCTGAGAGTTTCTTGGCCCTCGAGAAACCATGCTGCTGCTCACTGAATTCTGGTAAAATGGGAATGGTGTTAGCACAAGATGATCTTGGGAAAATCTGCTATTTTGAGTAACTGATTACAGAATTTAATACTCCAAGGCCTGAAAGAATCTCACTGGGCCTAGTTCTGAGATCTGCCTTGTTCTCTGTGTGCGTGTTGTCTGCTGTCACTCACCTTGTTCCATCAGCATCACCTTATGGCATTTTTTCTTTCTGTTGTTTTGATAGCCGGGTCTCCCTTATTCACCCCCTCATCACCACTCCAGCCTGATCTCCTCTCCGAGCAACTTTGAGCACATCTATCACATGACTGTCAATTCTGCTGAACAGTTTCTCTCTCCTGATCCCATAGACCCTGGGCACCCCCCACCCCTGCGCTCTGCCCCTGGTAGACCACACTCTGGGACTCTGAGGGTATGAACAGCCAAGCTGAGCTAATCTTGACTAACTGCGTGTGCATTTTCTAACCACTGAGGTGGCGCCTTCGGGGAATAGGTGCCCTTTCCTCCTCCTCAGCTGCCAGCTTCAACTACTTTTTGACTCCTGTTTATCCTCTTTGTCAGTCTATCTTGTTCCCTCCTCTGAGGGAAATATGGAGGAGTAAAGGATTTCTGTATTGATTTTGAACTGGGTGTAGAGGGTGATCTTTGGTGGATAGAGCTTTCCCATTATGGTATTTTCCATTCTGGATACCATGTTAAAACAAAACCAACCAACCAAAAGCAGCCCAAACTGGGTCTGTATTAAAACAAACAGAAAAAGGGCTCCTTGAATTTCTGTGGTTTTTCTTTTTTAGCTGCTCTTTACCCTATAGCCACTTTAGTTCAGAGAAATGCTTTCTGTTTGATGAGATTATGGTCTGTGTAGAGCTCATCCATAGTCCTACCAAAAGTCTCCAAAGTAATGCTATAAATAATGAGCAAATAACAGGAAAAATCAAAAGTTAAAGTCAATTTTTACAAATCTTTGAGTTGCTGATGTGGATTTAATTGCAGCCAAGACACAAGATAAGAAAAGTTAGCAAGGACAGCAGAGAGGCTGCTCCACTCTGAAGAAGCTGTGCTGTCGATCCTTGCACTCAGCCCATGCCTTTGTTACCATGGCCATGCGCTGAAGTGCTGTTAACTGTCTGCCTTATCAAGTAGTGTCTGTGTATGTGCACGGTAAGGGAAGTTAGTTTTGTGAATATTAAAGTATTTGGGTTATATCATATCATATGATATATTTTCATATATTTTCTATAATGCCCCAGGTTAGTAAATTTGTAACACTGACTTTTAAATTTTGTAATATAGTAATTTTCCAGTAAGAAAATTCAAGAGGTTAAAAGATTATTTTTGTTCTTATTACCAACTTACCTTGATAAAGTAAATAACAATACCATCTGAACACCTTACTTGACAGAATTACCTTAGTTTGCTTGGCAACTGGAAGTGGATTCCAAGGACTCCGCAGTCAGTCAGGACCTTCCTGTGAGAGAAACTGCTTACCATAGCTTGAGTTGAGTGGTCCCAGTCGGTGGGAATTTGCCTTACCTTAGGCGTAGTTTTAACTAAAAAGTCCAAAATCCTGGGTTTCTTGTTATATTCTAACACAGTTTATATCATTTGATTACATGATAAGTTTCTTATATAAAACACTTTTCTGTTTATCATTACTTTAGTAGTCTAGTTTTCGGTTGTAGTTACTAGCATATTTTAGAATCTAGCATCGTTTGCTCTAGAGCAGGCTTGTCCTGTAGAAGGGGTGAGCACAGCCCATCTTAGCTTTGAAGTGCAGATGGACTGGCAGCTCCTGTCTCCAGGGAGCCCCTCTTGGCCACGCCTGCACACAATTGCTGTACATCAGAAGCTTGCTTCCGTGTGTGCAAATGCTAAAGTGCTGCCTTTGACTGTCTTGGCTTTAATTTTTTTTTTAATTTTCTTAGATAAAATAAGGCAAAATATTTTTAAACAAATACTGCACAGAATTACATGGACTTTGCAGATCTGATCTAGGAACCAAAATAACAATGTTGATTGCTTCTCTCAGGATTATAGGTATTTGGGAAAGCCCAGTGCACAGACATACCCAGAGCCATCACCCCTTCATGGGGCTTTATAGTCACGTAGTAATTGACTGTCGAGTTCTAGACCTTCTGAACAGCCAAAAAATTATTAACCACTCTCCTAGATTTCCTTCTTGCCTTTGTTGTTTCTGCCTCTTTTTATACATCCTGTTTAAATCATTTGACCTTTCCCTCTCTGTAGCAGAGGCAGCTGTCCTTTGATAAGTATTAGCATCTGGGTTAGCTTAGTAAGAGTTATAAGAACTGGGGACTGCGTCATGGCTCAGTTGGGAAAAATGCTTACCATCAAACCTGACAACAGGGGTTTGAACCACAGAACCTACAGTGAGGGAGAAAACCGTTGACCACCTGTATAACAATGAGGAAAAAGCTTGTTTAATGAGCTAATTAATGCTGAGGAAACTTCTGGCTGGTTAATGTATTTTCCAGTCCATTTTGATTAATCTTATTGGCCTTGACTGCCATGGTATCTGCTGAATGTAGGAACAGATCAGAAGTGAGATGTCATGGTGGGTAAAGGAGCCTGCTGCCAAGCCTGGTGATCCGAGTTCAAAACCCAGGACTCACACAGTGGAAGGAGAGCAACAACTCCACAGTTGTCCTCCAACCTCCACATATGTAGTGGCACACACACACACACACACACACACACACACACACACACAATTTTTTTAAGGGAAACTAAAATCAAACAAACAAAACAGATCCTCAGGTCAGCTCCTCTCAAAAAAGCAGCATGTGCTCGCTCCATCAGACGTGCTTTTCTTAACAAATGCATTCTACAGGAAAGTCATAGGGTTGGAGTTTGGACTGCTTTTTAATAACTATTTCTTTGTATTTTCTCAACATCTTGAGTAGTGCATGCCCATCCCTTCTAGAAGAATTCTGATGTAATTTAAAAGGAGGTTGTTGATACTGGTGCTCACAGACAGGCCATGTAAATCATAGATCAGGGCAAGAGGGCCTCCACAGTGCAGACACCTGTGCTCGGTTTCACTTCCTACCCCCCCCCTGCACCCCCAACCCCTCTTTGCCTCTGAAAATATTTGCAGGAGGAGGTGGGACTATGTCCACACAAGAATAAAGAGTTGTAAATGATAAGAGAAGTAGTAATGTGGCCTGTGTGGTCTGCCCACTCTGATGTTCAGAACATGGATTCAGATGTCTGCATTCTCTGGGTTTTGGTCAGCCCCAGCACCCTTCCTGCTAGTCTGAAGGCACTGAGCAGGACAGGTCCCAGACTCATGCTTTCTGGTACAGCTGTTACTGAACTATGATGTGCAACATGAAGCTTCATGTTCCAGAGCTAGTAAGATTCATGAACATGACACATGGTGTTAGAAAGAAATTTTTGTCAAGAAAATAATTTTAATTGACTCTTCCCCCAAATAGGCTGACTTAGGTTTCTTACGTAAATAATCTCATCTGTAGTCAAAGCAGTTCCTGCTGTCTGCAAATGTCCATGTAATTCTGCACTCCACTTACAGCTAACCATATAACATTTCACAACCAAAAACTGCTTATTGGTAAGTACTCCTTGACAAGGATAAGATTCACTTTATCTCAGGGCTTCAAAGTCCTGCTGGTAAGAAAGACTGGGACTCTATTACCCTGTATCACTCTGTTCAAGATGTCTTGAGAATCAGAGTGAAAGGCAAATGCCCGTACAAAACCTGTGTGTTTCTGGCTGAAGACTATGCCTCTCTTTTGTGTTTTAGAACCCACGGTCTCAGGAAAGCCGGACAGTATTCAGTGGCTCCGTCAGCATTCCCTCCATCACCAAGTCCCGCCCTGAGCCAGGCCGCTCCATGAGTGCCAGCAGTGGCCTGTCTGCACGTAAGTGGCTGGGTGGGGAGGAGCTTTGCCAAATATTCACGGTGGGGAAGGAAGAGTGGAGCTGAGGAGGTGAAACCACAAAGAAAAGGTATCCCTCAGAACAATTCAGCTACTTGCCCTCAAACAACTTCCTGGTAGTGATGGTGGGGACCTGTATCTACCTGATGGGCCATGCATGCCCACCACAGCGTGCCTGAGTGTGGGAATGTGTGCACTCAGAGAGTTCATCAGATAGTGGCTACAGACACTGTCTATACACTTGACACCAGAGACCTCAGCAATGCCTTTACTCCCAAACCACTGATGGCCAAGAAGCTAAATATACTACATCCATTTTCCTATTTCAAAGTCTTTCAGTCAGAAAACATATTCATTACCCTATATTCTTAGATTTCCCTGGTATTTTTGTTGCCATTTATTCGGGAAACATTGATTTCTATACTTGCTTTGTTTCCAGTTGTCATTAGGTTCAGTTGTGCTAAATTTATTGTCACTGACAGCATAACCACCTACCCCACAACTTAGAAACACAAAAGAGCAAGCAAACAAGTTGGGCGTGGCAGCACAGGGCTGAAGCAAGAGAATGGCAGGTGTCCAGTTTGGGCTGTGAAATAGAACTCTGACAAGGTTGGAGGAGGCAGGGAAGAGAAGGGGAGGGGAGAGAAGACAGACACCACAGCATGCATTTGACTTCTTATCTCACATGGTTTCTGAGAGTCAGGAAGGTTTGGGCTTTTTCATAACACTGTTGGCATCTTTATTTACCAATCAGAAATAACTTGGGGGCAGGATCACTTAGGTCTGAATGCAGACTCTCACTTTTCTGGGGCAGCCAGTCTTGGGGCCAGAGTTAGTGTTAGAATACAAGTAGCATCAGCCAGCCCACTGCAACCATCTAGCAAGGACCTAGGTGTTAGATTTCTAGAACACCAGTTTACAAGCAGTACTGGTAAGTCTCTGGAAGGAGTCAGGGATCATGATGGCTGTGGCTGTGAGGGGCTTAGGGAGGGAAGAGACCTTGGTGCCATTGAGAACAGTCTGCCAGCTGGACTTCTGCAGTGCCTTTCTGAACACTAACACAGTCGGTGGTCAGTAGCTGGACATGCAGTTGTCTGGTGACAGTTTTGTTAGATTCTTAAAGTAAAAGGCATTTAACAAAATCAGTAAAACATTGAAACAGTATAACTTAGTGTCCTTGACCAATTGTGAAACTTAAAAAATTAAAACTTTTCTTAAGCAAAGACTAAGACACAGTGAGAAGCACGGACACTTTTGAGTGAGTACTAACAGTACTTGTCAAGTTTCCAAGGGTTCTTTTCTTGTTGTCAGTGCCACTGGTCCCCTTGCTCTTTGTCTCAGCTCTTTGGTCAAAGCGTCTTGAGTGTGCCCTCAAAATAACCCCCAAAGTGTTGCTCTCAAGCTGGGAAGTAAGTGTGCTTCCTTGTGCTCTTTGTTTTCTATGAGGGTTTCTGAAAGGCCACATTTGCCTGGGGATGGCTGTCTGCTGCTGAGAATGCAGCCCCCTGATGTCTTAGGAGCTTCTGTGAGGTCTGGGTAGGCAGAGATGCCCCATTTGTTAGAAGAAAGCCCTATAGTGTGTCTATAGTGTGACAGATGCTGGGGGCACCCTGGTAAAGATGCCCAAGGCAATGGCAGGTGCCACTGGAAGGATTCCATGGGCATCACGTGGCCTGGGAACTACTGTCTGAACACCAGCAGTCCCGTAGCCAGAGGATGACAGAAACAACCTTCAGCACGGGACTTCTGTCTTCTTGGCAGCCTGTACACTTTATAGAGGTGTGTCCTCTTCCAAATACGTACTTCTTCCCAACCACTGTCCTATAGGGTCATCAGCCCAGAATGGCAGTGCACTGAAGAGGGAATTCTCCGGAGGAAGCTACAACACCAAGCGACAGCCCATGCCCTCTCCCTCGGAGGGCTCTTTGTCATCAGGAGGCATGGACCAAGGAAGTGACGCCCCTGCAGGGGACTATGATGGAGAGGTAAATGGGCCGTGATGGCAGCTGCTCCTGTCATGCATGATTAAGGCCTGTGTTTCTATCAGGCTGGTCTACCCCCCGTTGCACATGCCTCTGGAGGGACGGCAAGGCCTGTCACAGGTGCGCAAACTGGCTTCCCAGAAGCTCCAGGCTTCTGATTGCTTTTTAATGGAAGGGTTCAGCAATTTTCAGGTTTGTGCAGCCTCCAGTCATCTCATAAAGGGGCTGTCTGCTGACAGAAGAGAAACCCGCTGGTGGCTGGGTTGTGGTACTGGAGGGGCCTGGGGCAGCAACTGTCCTCTGCTGTTTCTTTGCTTCTCACCAACGCTTTGTTTTGCAGGACTCTGATTCTCCAAGGCATTCCACAGCTTCCAACAGCTCTAACCTGAGCAGCCCCCCAAGCCCTGTTTCACCCCAAAAGACTAAGAGCCTGTCCCTGGAGAGCACAGACCACGGGAGCTGGGATCCATGAGCCCAGGACCAGTGACTGCAGGCAGGTACTCTACACTCCCACTCCGACAACGTGCCTGGCAGCAGCTTTGCCTTCTGCACTGCTGCAATGAGGATTCCTCCGCAGCCAGGCCTGCTTCACCCTCTCCCCATCCCCCAGGTAGCTTCTGTAGACAGACTGCACAGACGCAGCGCTAAGAGTAGACCAGTTGTGTTCTCACCGTAGCCCTCACGTAGCGCCCAGCAGCCTCCATGAGCGTCAGCCAACTGTTGCCAGGAAATAAACCCTCACAAATTAAAACAATGCATATTTTACTACAATACAGAGTTTAAATAAATACATAGATGTAGAAGTTAAATACTGAATGTAAATAGTCAGAGAAGCATCTTGTGTTCGATGAAAGATGGATGCGTATATAAGAAAGATCATTTAATTTAAAGAAATGTGTTGTTTCTTGTCTGTTTCCCAGCTATGTCATATACAGGGTAGAAAGGCCTCAAGTGACATTTGTAAAGAGATCAGAAGTCAGGTCCCTGTGGTATCTGTCCTCAGGCTGAGGCAGGCTGAGGTCCCAGGGGAATCTAAGGACTGTTTATAGAGATGAGTGCCATTGGTGGGTGTGACCTGGATACCACCGGTGGTGGTGAAGCCACTCCAGAGGCACACTTGCCTCCCAAGGCATTTTTCTCTAGCTATCAGTTAGAACATGTCCCCAACTTACTATATTTTGCTATCTCACACAGATGAATGTGAAACAGTTCTGTCACCTTCCAGCCCTTCCCATCATAATGGGAAATTCATGGCTTCTAAAGATCATGGAATGTCATGCAGCTGCTTTTTTGTCCCGGCTGACCCTTACCCCCTCTCGGTTGTAGTGAGGCGTCTCTGGACTAAGCACAACTTCCCTGTTTGGTTAAGGGTGGCTGTGAACACAGTGCTGGGAAAAGTTTCTCCTTACTACATCATGTAAAACCTCAGAAGCATAGGCTTGAACTGCCTTGACCAAATATGCCTTCCCACGTGAGGGGACAGTGGGGCCTGAGCTGTGCTGGCCACCATGGACTGTGAGCCAGCTTTCCCTCTGGATATCTGCTGCTACGCTTTTCCCAGGAAGCAAGAGGAAGATCAGGATTCCTCTACTCACACGTCCACCAGCTACAACACAGGAGGGAAAAGGGGAAACCAGTGCCCAGGGAGTAAAGAGGCCTATCACTTAATTCTCACCTCTTTGGGGTTGGAAGAGCCACTGTTTCCTAGCCACATCTAAAATACATTTCCAAAGTCACTAACCTACCAGGCATGCTGACCTTTGGCACAGCATGATGCCCAGGCCCTGTGGATCAGACTCCCCAGCCACGCAGCTTTATGGAGGGCATTAGAGAGTTCAGGGAGGGGAGATGGTAATAGACACTTGGGCTGGGGTCTTTGTAAGCAGCCGCTTTGACAGACACTCTATAGTCTCAGCCCCAACCTAAGCATGCTTTCTTTTGGGCGGGCACTATGTCATTCTCCGTTTATCCTTTTGGAAATGAATCATATAAAAATAGCCTGTGTACACCCAAAACCAAGGCTCACATCTTTAGTTTGGTCAGAGCCCTATTATTACATCAGCTTGAGCTGGGCACTTTGCTGGAAAGAGCTGCCTCCCCGCCCTCCGTCCTCTCCCTCTTCTTTCTCCTTCCCCCACAGAAACCTGGCCAGGCTGAGCCCGACTGAACTCTACCTGGAGCCTTTGGTTTGTAGTTTTGACAACCAATTGTGAGTTTTTGTTGCCTACAGGTGCTTGTTTGTAAAAACCCTTTTAGTCTAAACCTCTACATCCCTAAAGTCCACTACAGTGAGTCCCACTCCAGCTCTGCTCCAAGGACCCCTGTAGATGGTGGATTTCCCACTGCAGTCAGAAAACCAGGCATCCTAACAGCAGCCCTCTGGCCCAGAGTGTGGGGTGGAGTTCTAATAACGGCTGTCTTACCAAATTCATCCAGCCTTATGTGAAGAGTGTTCCTGTCAGAAGCTGTGGGAAAGGATGGGGAAAGATGACTAATAAGTTTCCAGGAGACAGAAACAAAGATTCCTCAGAGCACTCAGCAACAAAGATTAGAGAAAAGGAAGGGCTTAAGCCCTTTTTGACATCACTCTCCCTACCCCATGCAAGGTATTTGAAAGTGTGTGGCAGTGGGAGTTGATCCAAAAATGGAAAAAAAAAATTAAGAGACATTTCTGATATAATATCTATGGGTTAGTACTTGGTGCTATGTCCAGCCTGTATGCTATTTACCCTTTGAATTCTGGCTTATCTATTATGTGGGTTTTGGGTGGGAATACAAAATATATTACAGGGTTTGGTTTTGGTTTTGCCAAAAACAAAAGCCTTCCTATCAATGATTGCTAAAGCAGATCATATATATATATACACACACACACACACATACACATACACACACATATATGTATATATATGTGATTTTTTGAACTTTGTATGCATCTCTCTGTGCTTAGTCATTTGCATTCTTTCCCAGTGAGCACAGCGTTAAGACTGTGGGGATAACTGTGATGGCCTGTTTGGCTTTCCGGTGAATAGCCAAGCTTAGGGAACACGTCTGGAATGCCTGTCATTCCCACCAGCCCTTCCTGAGCTACTCTTCTTTCATGTTAGAATCCTGTCATTTTGTTAACTTAGTGGCCATGTTTATTTCTAGGCAAATTCAGCTGCCTTGTGTGGGTTCTCGGGAAACATTAAAGAGAAACCAGAGCAGAGGGGCAGCCTCCATTCCCAGTGTAGCAGCCCATATGCAGTCTTGGCAGTGACCACAAATTCAATTCTCGCAGCTCAGCAGACACAGGTGTACTTAAACAGCTGACACCCTGCTGTAGGTCTCAGTCTGCCATAGCCCAAGACCACTGGCCCCGCTGCATTGCATCTCCCTGTTCCCTTGGAGTGGCTCATCCCTTGTTGGGACCTTCAGTCTTCACAAGTCCAGAGGTCCTTGTAGAGCCCTGCTACACTGTCTCCTGTCAGCTCCAGTACCACTCTCCCGTCCCAGGCACAGCTTTCCACAGAACCCTACTTCAGTTTTAGGAGACTGACTGCCATAAGTCAGCCTTGATGCCATTGAAAACAAAAGGACCTTCTTATTTGATAGAATAACATTTATTTTATACATTTTTAGGATTTTTTTCTCATTGTAATATTATTGTACAGTTTTGCATGGCCTCAGTGTAATCATTTTTGTTCAGAATATCCTGCTGACCAGTGGGTGTGTAGAAGGGAAGATACCGCTTTGGCCTCTTAGCACTCACTTGGTTTGGTTTCATTCCTGATGTCCTAGGGAATTTCCTGAGAGTATCTGCTACCAAACTATGACGTGGATTCTTTTGCACAGAACTATTTAAGGTGGGGTGGTCAAAAATGTAACATAGGATTTCTCACCAATATTTTATGTTGGTATCACCTAATTAACCAGACTTCGATGTACTGCAATAAAATAAGGAACTGTTAGCATTGAGTACTTTGTCTATTTCTTTCCTTATGTAAAGAGTATAAGGCATTCTTGACTCGCTGGTCCCTCCCTTGAACCTATTCTGTATATCCCAGAGGACACAGGTCACTTTGCTCCTGGGGTTTGATCTGGGTCTTGAAGCTCAGGTAAGAATAACATTCAAATCCATGGAAGTGTTCAACTCCCTTTCTCTGATGAGAACTCCCCAGGCTGCCTTAAGCTTCTGGGTCACACTCCACAGGCACTTAAGACTCAGGGCTGGCTGTCTACGGTGTGAACCTGGAAGGTAGATCTGTTTTGATGAGTTAGAATGGTGCAGCTGGCACACAGGCAAGGCTGGGTGACCTTATCAGAGACCCCAAAACTGCAACTGAAATCATAGCCCTCCTAGCCATTGAGACTCAGGTCTGCAAGTCACACTGGGCTTCAAAGGCAGCATCTGTGGAGACCAGGACTTGGCAAACATTCCACAAAGAAATGGACAAGAATACCATATTCCAGTAAAACTTGGGGTGGCAGTGAGCCAGGCCCCTAGCCAGGACAGACTCAGCATGGGCTTTAAGGGCGTACTATTCTTGTCCTAAGGCCCTGGTCCCAGCTCTCAGTGCCTGTTCTGTAGCCACTGAACCCACAAGCTCGTTTTCTCTAAAATGCCTAAGAAACTTGGTGGCTCAAACTTGTGATCCTAATTACTTGTGGGGGGGGGGGGGGAGCGGGGTAAGCAGGAGGATTACAAGTTCAAGGCCTGCTTGAGCAACTCGCTGACATCCCGTCTCAAAAGTAAAAGAGCTCAGGGTACAGTCAACCAACCGGTGGTACAACACTCACTTCTCTCTAAGGCATGAGGCTCACTCTCCAGTGCCATTAAAGCCCTGAGTCAGACACGTATACATGGACATTCTTAATATCTGCCTGTGTTGCCATGGTCCATCCCCATCAAGAACAACAGACAAAGGCCACACCACCTGGGTCATAAGTAGGGCCACCTCATTCCCAGGATTCATGGAACACATAGGAAATGGCAGTCCCCAACACACTTCTTTATTGAACGCAAGGGTATGAATGTGTAATTATAAGACATACAAAGAGCCTATGTTTATCCCCTGGGGTGGGGTAGTAACTACCTCTCCTGGGACATGCTGGAGCCCTGCTTTTAAAAGGGTCTGTTGTCCATGCTGAGACTGAGCTAGGGTGGCTACCCCACTGTCCTGAGCTTCTAGCCACCCTAGGCTGGGGTGGCAAAGGGCAGGGACATAAGCTCACCCAGAAACACACAATTCATTCTGCATGGCCAACTACACCCCAAAGGTGGTGGGTGGAGTTTAGTACTGCTTTTGTTCCGTATTCCTGGTGTACATCCACAGCAGGGAGGAGATGGCAAGAGAAGCCTGCCTTTTTGTCTAGACAGTACAGAAGCAATAGGAGGGTCTCTGCGGTGCTCTTCCTATTCATGGAGGTTATGGCTCTCTTTCAACATCCTCCCTCTGCCTGGCTGAGCCTGAAGGAGGGCACGACCCCAGTCAGCCTGGCCCACACCTCCCTATTGCAGCCCAGACTTCATCCTGCAGTAGTTACTGTACGCTTCCTCGAACATGGCCTTGCAGGGGAAGCGGGCCTTCAGCTTAGAGCAGATGAGGAAAGAGCCACCCATCTTGCGGTGCAGAGAGTAGGTCTCCTCTGGTGGCGGGATGAGGCGATGCTTCAGCATAACGGGAATCAGGTTGTGGATCTTCTCAGTAGTGCTCTGGGTACCAAAGTCGAAGGGCTCTTCTGAGGCAAAGGCCTCCCCCAGGATGAGAATGGCATCCAGGTGGGCATCCTCCATGGCCTATATCAAGAGGAAGGGCAGAAATGACTGAGTCAGAGCCCCTCATCTCAGCGCCAAATTCTAGAGTCTGGAGGACATGAGAGGTGACAGGATGACTTTGGTCATAAACAGTGGTAACAGGTAACTACCATCCTCCCTCAGGAGCCGAGCAGACAGTACCACACATGGAGTGCAGGGCCTTCACACAGCACCCACTTCTGTCTTTCAAAGTTCTAGCCAAAAACAGATCACAGAATAGGCAGCACCTGGGCTCAGCCACTGTGGAGACTATTGTAAGATGGGAGCCTGCCTAGCTCCTAGGCCACGGCAGTCGTCGCCTGCCAGGCACGGGATGCATGAGAAGTAACTCACCAGCAGAGCACTGGAGGGATACGGGGCACCCAGGTCTGAGACCAATCAAGCCAGCTGCACAGAGGAAGCAGGCGGCCATCTTAGATGGTGGGAAGGATATAAAGGAGGGCCACCCATCTGGATGGTGTACTCCTACTAGGTGTGAGCCCAGGTCAGGGAGGGTCAGGTCCCTGATAGCTGCTGGGTAGGAAGGCTCTAAAGGCCTGGGTTCTCTGTCCATAAAACAAGCCATCCCCTGCCTCTTGGTGACAAGGGCAGGCAGGCAGCACTAGGAAAACCCAAGCACAACAGTCCTGCTCCACTGCACACACTTCCTACAGATGGCAGTTTTCAGAAGGCTGGGCCCAAGGAGGCCTCCAAGGGCCCACATGGGCCCCCAGGAGTAGCTGGTTCTTAGGTACCAAAGGAAGACACAGTGGTTCCTACAGGAAGCTGGGCCCGAATCTCCCAATGAGCCTGGGTGGTTCACTCACCTTAACCTCATAACCAGTAAGAAACTTCATCTCTATGGATTTCTTTAGCACTGCCTCCCTGTCCTGGTCAGCAGCAGCCCGGATGACCTGGGAAGAAGAGAGAGGCTCCTGCCTACCCTACCACAGTCTTACCAAGTGCTTCCCAACCCTTGGCCTGGGATCAGAGCCAGCTAGGTGGACCTGACAGGCTGTGGCCAGCTCCAGATGGCTCTCCCACAAGAGCATTGGCTCTTGGCCTTTGAAATACATGGGCCAGGGCCCCATTCCTGTTCTTACCTGAATGTAGAGGTCAGTAAAGGATCTGTCATATTCTCGGGTCGCCCCAAAGTCCAGGAGAGCCACCTACAGATAGATACCACACTGAAGCTCTGCCCTGTGCTGTTGGTAAGCATACGGCAGAGAGACGGAGGATCGGCTCAGACTGGGGCTCACCTTGTGCTGCTGAGGGTCATAAAAGAAATTGGACCAGTTGGGGTCCGTCTGCATGACATGGAACTCAAACAGCTCCCTCAGGCACAGCACTAAAATGTTGTAGCAGATCTAGGGAGAAGATGGGGGACAGATTCAAGTCTTTGCCCCCTGAGCCCCACCCTAATTGCTCCAGTATGCTGCCCCAACAGAAAGATGCAGACACTACCCTTTGTCCACCCTTCCCCAGGAAAGGCTTAGGGTCTCTGTTCACACCATTAGGATCCCAGCACACCAGGTGAACACACTTGGGCACACCTCATTCCGCACTTCCTGGCTCAGTCCTTCTGCCTGGTCCAAGGGGAAGCCTGTTATCAGCTCTGTGGTCAGCACATGGGGACTGCATAGCTCATCCACAATCTCAGGCACATAGAAGAAGGGGTGGTCCTTCAGCAGCTCCCTGTGTGGAGAGGGAGCTCACATCTAGTCTTGACCACCCCGCAAAGATCCCAAAATGGAGAGCCCACCACAGGGAAACCTACTCTGTAGTGGGGAGGATGTGGCCACACCCTGGCCCCAGGGCCATCCACCCTTAAAAACAGATGTGCCTGCCCACTTGGGTGCCCCTCAGCCTCCTGGGGTCCCCAGAAAAGCCACACCTGAACTTCTTGGCATAGGCAGCCTCCCGCTGATAGTCACACT
This sequence comes from Rhabdomys pumilio, assembly GCA_030674055.1. Classification (NCBI taxonomy): domain Eukaryota; kingdom Metazoa; phylum Chordata; class Mammalia; order Rodentia; family Muridae; genus Rhabdomys; species Rhabdomys pumilio. Next base: position 66,562,610 of record JANHMN010000015.1, read on the forward strand.
CAAGGGTAAGCTCCCGTCTCAGCACATCAATCAGGTGCTCAGGGAACAGGCCTGTGGCAGAATCAGGGTATCAGGTGGGAGAAGGGGCTCTGCAGGGCTTTCCCTGGCATTCCCGGAACCAACCCCAGTGCCCCCCAGCCCTCCAAGCTCGTGCCTGCGGCCCAGCCTGACCTTCTGGAAGCATGTTACTCATGTTCAGCACAGCCATGAGGTTGCTGACGTCACTGTTAATGCTCTGGGCCACACCAGGGTACTGCAGGGAGAGGGGAAGTCACCTAGGGGCCACAGGGCAGGCTGTCACTGCCAGGAGCTTCCCAGCCGTATCTGGCCAGCTTGGATGCAACAGAGCCAAGACTAAAGGCTGCCATAATCTGACCCATCCCCACCCTGCTCTCCATTTCTCCTCATCCTACCCCAGAAAAACCCACTGGCTCCAGCCTGGGCCCCAGAAAGCCATTATGTACCAAGACTGCCCGAGGCAGCTCTGTCCCTCTAACTCCTCATCTAGCAAACACGTTCCTAGCACCCAGTGCAGCCAGGTGCTAAAAACAGAAAGATGGGTGTCTCCAGAGACATGGGAAAGACCCCACTCTCAAGTCCTGTGAGGACACACAGAGCCATCTACCTGGATCTTCATGGCCACCTCACGGCCATCCTTCATGCGGGCCAGGTGCACCTGCCCTATGGAGGCAGCTGCAAAGGGCCGCTCTTCAAAGTACTCCAGCTTGTCCCTCCAATGGGGGCCCAGGTCATTGTTGAGGGTTTTCTGGAAAGAGGCCAAGAAAGACAGGAGTACAGCCTGGTTACCTGGGATACCCTAATATGTACCCAGCTTGCCCCACCACTTGCTCTTAGATGCCCTCCTGCCAGCCTCACCGTCATCTGTTTCAGTGGCATAAAGTCAGCACTCTGCCTCACCCGCTCAAAGATCTTAGCCAGCTGAGGGTTGATGAAGGCATCATCTGGAAGACAAGAGAGGTCACAGTGGGCCTTCCGTTGGGGATGAACACAGGCCAATAGGGCTACCCAGGTACCACTTGTCAGTGTGGCCTCCTGGGTAAAACAGGGCCATTAAGCTTTACCCTCTGTTATCCTGGGATCTGAAACCCAGACACAATGACAGACTCAGCCTTGGCTTCCTCCTGGCACACAGACTCCAGACTGGATCTGTAATGCAGACAGGGGTCTTCTCTGCTGAGCACAGTAGTAAGATACCAACCAACACAAGGCACAAGCCTTTAGACTGAGTTCACCGCAGCTTCCCCTCCCTAGGAGAGCAGCCAGGAAACAACATTTTTATATCTAAGAGATGAAATTTAAATTACCCATAATCTGAGCATCTCTTTTACTATGTACTTACTTCCTGCCTAATGTGGTACCGCACAGACTATCATGAACACACCTGTGGATGGCTTAAGTGACAGTGGCCCTTGTAGGCTCATATACGGAAATACTTAGTCCCCAGTCCCCAGCTAGTAGAACTGTTTGGGAAGGATTAGGAGGTGTGTCACTGGGAGTAGGCTTTGAGGTTTCAAAAGCTCAAGCCATTCCCAGTTAGGTCTCTCTTCTCCTCTTCTTCTTCTTCCTCCTCTTTCTCCTCCTCCCCCTCCTCCTCATCCTCCTCTTCCTCATCCCTCTCCTTCCTCCTCCTCCTTTTTTCTTCCCTCTTCCTCCTCCTCCCTCTTCCTCCTCTTCCCCCTCTTCACCCCTCCCCCTCCACTTCTTCCTCTTCTTCCTCCATCTCCTGTAGGAGGAGCTAAGGTGGGAGAAGAGGAGAAGGAAGAGGAGGAGCTAGGGGAGAGACAGAGGAACTAGAGAGGCGAACATAGAGGCGGATGTTCACATGTCTCCACCAGTCAAAGGTAGTTGGTATATCTAGGTTGGGTATTAGGTTACACCTCTGATTGTATGGGCATCTTGTTATTGATCATTTCCAAATATATAAGCCTTTGATTAATCTTTAAGCATTAGAGTCTCATTTTTCTACCAGGCCCACGTGGATGGCAGGATAGTCTGAGCAATGCCCAGCCTTGCAGAGACAGCGTGGAAGACTGGCAGAGCTATCTCCCATGCTGGCATCTCGTGAGTGGCAGTGCTGATATTTCTGGCTGGCCGTTTCTAGCTGCTGCGTGCACATGGCCACATGGTTGAGCTAGGCAGAGCCACCGCAGCTTAGCCAGTTGGCTTAACCGGCGGCCACTTTTTTAAATAATTACTACAACCATCTCCCCTCTCCCCCTCTCTCTGCCTCATGTGTGTGGATCAATATATATATATAGCTTGAGGCTACTACACCAGTGCCATGGCTGCCTACTGTCATGTTCTCCGCCATGATGGCCATGGACTCAAACTCCTTCTCTAAGTTGTCTTAGTCATGGTGTCTCACCACAGCAGTAGACAAGCAACTATGACAGTGCCCTACCCTCCCCCATGTGCTTGCTTTTTCAAGACTTGGGAGTACTAACAGCTGTAAGACATGAGACACCAACACAGGCCCTCACAGGCTTTGCCAGCCTGAATCCTGCTTGTTCTTGGCCCTGTAGCACAGCTCCTAACCCTACCAGCCCACTGCATTTTCCCTCATTTAAATTCTCAGACACCACACCACACTAGGCATGGTGTGGGTACTACTGGGCTTCAGTTATATGCTGTCCACACACCTTCCAAAAAGTCTGTGCCCAGCTACATGTCCACTGCATGCACCCTGAGAGTTGGACCTGGTCAAGGGAGTTAAGCCCACCTGCTCTCACACCTTCCCAGTTAGAGCTACTACACAGCTCCATGTGGCCCCTCCCCCTCCCTCTGCCCTCTCTCTGAGGTCACACACTGACTCCCAAAGCTCAACTGCAAGCTCCTCTACTAGTTCCCAGTGACCAACAGAGCAGGCAGGATGGCAGGACGAGGCTGCCATGCCTCTCAGTTTCTCAAAACACCCACCCAGAGGCAAGAAACATGACCCTGGCTGAAGATGACAAACATCTCTGTGTCCCAGACTGCCACAGCAGCTCTGTCCCCATACCTAGACACTCTGCCCACCACTACCGCCACTTTGATACCCACATTGGTGCAGGACTGAGCCTCCACTCACCCTGGATGCTGCCCCCACTCTGACTCCCACGCTGGTGCAAGACCGAGCCCTCCACTCACCCTGGATGCTCAGCATCTGGCCCAGCTTCAGTGCAGCCCCGCGCACCTTGCACAGTGTACTCACAATGCGCTCTGCATTCGCCTCTGACAAGAAGGGGCTGGAATCCAACACAGCTTTCTTCCCTGTGGGGCAGGAGGGGCCAATATGCATTCAAGGTTTAGGAAGGGTGACTGAAGAAACCTTCATGATGCCTGGACATAGGGACTCAGGCAATATACACACTTGTTAGGTGTCCACAGAAACAGAAGGAAATTTCAAATCCCTATGCACCTCCTATATAGCCCTCCAAAGCCAGGGAGGCCTCCCATACTAGTGAGTCAAGTCTGGCAGGAGGGCTAGGAGAAGGTAAGCAAGCCTCTACCCTACTTGTCCTTGTCTCTGGGTCTGTGCACTGTGCCACATGGGTCTTGGCTGCAATAAGGACTCCATCGTCAAAGGTCAAGGACAGAACAGTCTTTGGTATTGTTTCTCCCCTCTGCCCTACAGTTTGGTACAGCCAACTGGCTCAAAGACAACCCCTTCTAGGACACAGAGTGGTGGCAGCAGCTGGGTGATGACTCCAGGGAGCTGACAGTGCCAATGCATCCTGCTGTCAGGCATCAGCATGGCCAAAGGGCACCACTGCTTCTACCCATGTGCCAAATCCACCGAGGCAAGGGAGGAGCACACACAGGAATCTAAGCTGCCAGGTCCCCCTGTCCTCGCCAGCCCCTGGCAGCTCCTTCAGCACGTAGCCACAGGCCTGGAAGGCCAAGGGAAGAGGACTTAACTGCCCTTGCATCAGGCAAAGCCTAGCCTGCTTCTGGCAAGCCAGAGAAGGGGGCTACCATGATGAGAAGAATTACAGAGCCCTCAATTGCCAGCCCCAGTGACAGACACACTGAGGACTTAGGCTCACTTCTTGGTCCAAACAGGAGGACAAGACATGCAGGGTAGGAGGGTCATTCCACAGAAGTCTGGGCTATTCCAAGACTTACTTAAACCCTGGTGTAGGACCAATCCAGGACAAGTGGGCCCAGAAGTGACCCTGGCAACAACAAAAGGCAGCACCAAGAGTGAGGCAGCCCTCCTATGTCCTCCCCAGGCCCTGGGACTCAGGGTCAGGAAGACAAGAGAGGGAGTGAACACAAGTAAGGCCACTAATTCCAGGACAAAGGAGCGAAACTGTCGCTTACCTATACACAACCCACACCTCAGCAGTCCCGTCTCCTGGTACTTGGAAATGGTATCTGGCCCAACTGGCTTTCCTGGGCATCTCCACTCCAGGGTGGGCTGATCCTCATAGGCTTGAGACATGTTCCCTACCCAGAATGGCCTGAACCAGGCAGGACAAGCCAGAAACATGGTGGTATGCCCCATGTAGATCAGGGCCTCCCAGGCAGAGCTTGCTAGCCTGGCCAGAAGCTTCAAGGTCAGGGCACTGTAGGCATATTAGGAAGCCAGAGCAGGTGGATCTTCCAGGGCCACTGACCCTGGCCAATGCCTCAAGATGTACTGGTAGGGCTAAAGGAACCTAAGCCTCATTCACTAGAATCCCTGAAAAAGGACACCAGCTATGCCCTTGAAGGCAGACTGGCCTCTTCTTCTATTAGACAAGGTAGGGTGGAAAGTGGCTGGCAGGGGGTGCTGGGTCTTGGGAAAGCTAACTTCTCATCCAGAAAAACACAGGCTTCACATCCCAAAGTCCTTAAGCACCAGCACTAAAAATACCCATACTAAATCCCCTGTTGTCAGGTTCTTTCCAAGGACACACAAGATGTCCATTCTAGGACTGGAGCCTGAAAACCCCATGAGTGAAGTGCTCCCTGGGAAGCGGGAACACCCGCTCAGGCCCCAAGAGCATGAACCATGAGTAGCAAGAGGCCCCATGAATAGGTGTGAGAGCCATAAGGAACCCTCATGAGACTGCAGTTCTCGAGAAGGACCAGAACAGAGAGTACTCAGCCCAGAACCTCAAATGTACTTGAAAACCCCACTAACAGGAACCCTGAATGGCTCTGCTGGGTAAACTCCCAGTCACCTACCCTCAGAGAGGGGCTCACATGGCATCCCATGGCTCCTTTCCCGGTCTGAATCCGAGCATCAGGAAACCCTTTGGTTTGGGTGGGGCCTGAATGCAGAGCCTTCTCTAGATTGTACTCACTCAAGTAGTCACTGAACTTGTATTCCAGGCAAACCTAATGAGCCAGATCCTGGGAGGCAGAGGACAGAAGTGGTATGATCTCTGTCTCAGAGACAACAGTCTCTGGAATGGCCTCTCTGAGCCATGTTTAATGAAGGAATGACACAATATACCTGTCCCGATGCCTACATCTCTACCCTCAGGGACAGAGGAGCTCTGCTTCTGACCTAGCCAGATTACAGTTCAGAAGGTCCTCAGGAGCAGGGCAGAAAGGAGAGCAGGAAAAGGAAGGCACGCAGGTAGGCATGCAAGTGAGTGGGAGGTGCATATGCTGGTGGTAGCATGAGTGCAGGCAGGCAGAGGGAGCCAGAGGCAGAGATCAACTGGGGCTGAAGGAGAGAGCCATCTCCAATTCTCCAATCCTCTAGCTCTCTCTCTAAAGCAAGTCAGTGTACCAGCCACTCAACCCCAGAAACACCATCTACATTTCAGAGGGTTCCTGCAGTTGGGGCATGGGGTGGTCCCTGGAGGCTGACATTCCTGGAACAGAGGCGGGCTGCACACTGATGAGCTAGACCTTCCAGAATCATCCACCCTTCCTACACAGGGCCCTGCTCACCTGTGGAGTTCTCAGAACGCAGACTCTTCTTGGCAACTTCAGCCAACGCCCCAATACCCAGACCTACAGCCAGTCCTGGAAGGGTAAAAAAGTGGGTACGTGAGTGGCTGGGACCACCCAGCTAGCAGGCCTGGTGATCAGCAGGTAGACAGCACTGCAGCACACTGACATCCCTAATGAGAACACACACTGGTTTAGGACAGTCAGCTCTGGGTAAGGGCTTCCTGTGAGTCTCCACAGCTCTCACCCATCACCTGTGACAACCCACACTCATGAAAACACAGACACACTCCATGTTGGGAGGGACCAGCACAAATGGGAAGATGGAGCAGGCCTGGTCTGGACCACTTCCTGGCAATACAACTATGGACGACAACCACTCACTCAAGTCTGCAAGAGCATCCAGTAGTCTTGAATTTTCTAAGTTATCACTGCATCAATATAAAACAGACAGCAGTAAAAGCTGGGATGTTCCAGCTGAAGTCCACGGGGCCAGAACAGACCCCCTCCCTCACCCCTCCCATGCCAGCATCCCTGGCAGTGACTGAGAACAGCCCTTGGGTCTTCCTTCCCAGCAGGTATGACTGGGGCCAGGCAGGAAGCCTAAGAGTCTGGCTCAGGGCCCACACCTTCCTGGAAGCTCCCTTCTCAAAGGCTGTACTGGACAGGCATACCACTCAGAGACAGGGTAAGGGGTAGCAAACTGTTCTCCAGTCTTTCTACAAGAAAAACGCTGGATTTGCTGAAAACTTATTTTACAAAGTTTAAGTGTGTGTGGCCACACATGCTTTTATCCCAGCATTTTGGAGGCTGAGGCACGAGGTCTACCAAGTTCAAGGTCACTCATGGATGCAAAGCAAATTCCAGGATATCCAGGAGTATATATGGTGATCTTGTCTCAAAAAACTACTCAAGTAATTTTTTAAGTGCTTTTTAATTAAAAGGTAATTATTTTATACATTTAATACTATATTTATCTGCCACTAGGTGGCAGTGCATGCTCTACTTTGCCCACCCTAACAGCTCCCACCTCTGAGGTCACTAAGAGAAGCAAAGGTGTCAAGTGCCCACACTCTGGCAACAAAACAAAACCGCTTGTTTATTCAAAACAATCAGGCCAGTGGTGACAAAGGAAGTCTTGTGTCAACTACATGCATGACTTAAGATTTCTGGAGGCCATTTTAAAAAAAGGTGAGACAAAACACAGTGAGTAAATTCTAATGCATTTAGCCCAGCATATTTAAAATAGAAATCAACATAAAAGTTGAAAGCATTTTCCATCTCAGGTGTGTGCATTGTCTTCAGACCCTGTGGGAAGGCACATGCATAGCACAAATGGGGCAGGACAAGCCAAACTGGAAGAAGCCACAGAGACAACCAGGACATGTTGGTGCCCTGGGACAGGGGCATTACTGTGCATGTCTGGTGGGGCAGGCACTAGCCCTTTAATACTCCCCCTACCCAGGCGACTCTAGAGGGCACTGGGCACTGGAAGCCAGAGTCCTGGTTAAACATTAACTTCCCCCAACGGTCCTCCTCACCCTGCCCAGCACAGTATCTAACTTAGCAAAAGGAGGACAGGCATTTCCCTTCACCAGTGCCCCTGTGGAGCCCTCTGGCTTAGAGCAAGCCCTGAGAAGCCCACAGAAAAGGCAGGCAACACCCAGGTCATGGCCTGTGCAGCTGAATGTACAGTACTCAGAGACCTCCTAAGCACAGTCCGGCTGGACTTCGCACTGTGTCAAACTGTTCCCGGCTGTCTGTGGGCTCCAGGCAAAGCACAAACTCTACAACGGGGGTGGGGAGGCTGTTATTAAACAAAAATTCCTGAAGGATCATTCTAGAAACGAGGCCTCTGGCTCCTTCAGTAGCTGCACCAGACCTAGGAGCTGCCAAGAGAGGGACAGGCTCCTACAGCAGGCAGACCAGGAGGTAAGAACAAGCTCACCCAGCCAGCAATCATGATCTTGGCCTCTCCGGTTCTATGAACCCAGAATAAACTGGCTCCCCCTTCACCGGGCCTGGTATAATGTGATTCTTGGAATGCCCCGCCCAGAGCCAGGTGAACCTGGGGTAAGTAACTGTGAGAAGAGGGGAATTTCAGGCTGGGATTTTTCTGCCACCTTCAGGTACCCTGTTCCTGCACCCAAGGACCTCACACAGCACTGCCTCTCCTACTGTGATCTGTGTCTAGAGGCCTTGTTCTCCGCATGTCACTGAGAGGAGAGATCCACTCTTGGCAGCCTGACCTTCCTCCTGGCCTATAACAGCACACTGCCCACACACAGAAAATCCCCAATACTTCTCATTAAAGGCGGTTTTGCCATCAAGAAAGGAAATGACAGGGCACAGAACTCTCCCACAGGCAAAGCAAAGGTATAGTGGGCACATGCCCAGGTTGGGAGCCTATTCTGGGTAACGTGGGAGCCACTCCTAGCCTCCCCACTCAGGTCCCTCCCTCACTCCACTCCCTACAGTCACCACAGGTGGAAAAAGCAAAGAAGCTTTTAACAACAGGGGCCTTCATGAACAGGCTGGGTCACAGGGAGAGCAGGACATCAGGCCACCACTCCTGCTGCTTCTGCTCTGCCTGGTGAAATCCCATAGCCTGTTTCCAACACATGGCTGGAAAGGGCCTCTGCAGAAGGAACCAGACAAGAGCACTGAGATCGCAGGCACTGTAGACTAGGCCCCACCTGCGCGCAGGAGGGATACAGGGTCTTGTGTGTGCTAGACAAGATTTCCATTCCCTAAACCACATTCTCAGCCCTAAACCCCACTTAATTAAGACACACGCTGCTAAGAAAGTCCACATAGAGCAGACAGATGGACACAGCCAATGTCCTTTGCGTGGGTACTAACAGTCTACTTCTAGATGAATACCTGGTATCCAACAGCAGCCTCACTCCCACAGGAGCTGCAGCCCAGGAGGAGGAGGAACAAAAAGGAAGAGACAAAGCTCCCTGAGGTGTCTTCTCCCAGGGGAAGACCTAACAGGTAGTCTGCTGGCTCTGTGGGAAGGTAGGTGCCTACTTACAGGACCTGCAGCTCAGATGTCCTACACAAGACAAGGTCTGTGCTCAGCTCCTCCTCTGACACTGTACAGAACAGCAGCCATTCCCAGCATGCTCCTGTCACACTCAGTGAAGAATGTGCTCTACCGTATACGACTGCAGGCCCAGAAGCAGTCAGTGACCACAGCTTGAACCTTCTGAAACTGCCTGTTGTTTCTGCCTCAGGTTTGGCAACGGTGGAAAAAAGAAAATAACTGATACAGATGGATATATAAGAGGGCAGATCTGCCAGGAAACGGAAGACAGAAGGTACTGGGCCTCCCTGACCAACCCAACACCAGCACCATCATGACCCACCAGAAATGTTATGCAGCTAACCACTGGTCCATGGCCAGTAGGTGAAACGAGCCAGCAAAGCTATTCTTTTGTTATTTACATTGCCTGGACCCGGAGCGCCTACAGAGAACAATTAAATCTCCAGAAACTGTACCTCCAGAAACCCACATCACAGTACCCTGCTGCAAATGGCCAGCACTTTCAACAGGACCTCTGCAGATGAGCAGTGTGTCCACGCACTATGTACGTGTCCTTCCAGAAGAGCACAGGTATGGCAGGATTAAAAGCTGTTTGCATAAAAGCAAGGACAGATCAAGTCTCCAAGCCTGCAGCAAACTGAAACGCTTTAACTGTCGGCAGCAAAGGGCCACGGTCTGTCAGTATCATCACACTAACTGCTACAGACCGGCGGGATCTGGTAAACAGGCTCCCCAAATGACTGGTCCCAGAGCAAAAGGTCCTCTATCTAGGGAGCTAAAGGGCCCAGTGAGGTGCCTGTACTCATGACCAGTCTCCTTCCAGCAAAGACTGCCCCAAGAAGGACCCACCAACTAGCCCAAGCTGTAGCTCATGGCAAGACACAGCCACAGACCAGTCCCAGGGATAAGCCAAGATGAGGCTGGAATCCAGTAACCAGGTCATCACCCACAGGAAAACCCAGACCCTCAGTAGCCACTTCTTGGGAAACACTACCACATAACACCCAATACTGGGGCACAGCTGGATTCCCAACCACTTCCACCTTAATGTACAGTGGCCATCTCCACTCGAACAGGACAAACAGGGCAGGGCAGTAGAGGAGGGGCAGCACGGGGTACGTGACCACCTCACCTCCAAAGTTGGCCAACCGCCCAATCCGGGTAACTGGCACCTTCCGCTCCCGAGCCCGCTCACTGAGCTGGAGGGAAAAACAAGAGAGACCTATAGGATCGACAAAACCAACAAACGAGACAAGACAGCCTGCGGCTCATGCTGTCTGTGCCTCCCCTCTCCACTACCGCTGGAGCTGGAGCACTGTACAAAAAGGCTTCTGTGTATTTCTAAAGTCACAGCATCCGGGGGCGGAGGGGTAAGGGGTGGGTAGCAAAATGAGGGTCAACGCCAGCCCCACCGGGAGTAGAAGCCAACTAAGTCTAACCATGATGCCTCTCAGACTTACCATCTGCTTATGTGGCTTGCTCTCAGGGCGAGCCTTGGCCTGCCGGGCCTTTTCAATGTCTTCAGCCGTGAGGCCTCCCACAGGGGACTGGTCCTGGTGGAAGAATCTTCGCTGGATGCCATTGGCCAAGAACAAGTCTCTGCTATCTACAAAGAGCCTTCCATTGACTCTGCCCATAGGAGAGGAGGCCTTTCCAGAGAGCCCAGCTTCCCTGAAAGGTCCACTGGAAACATAGGCAGGGGCTGGGCCCTCACTGTGGGCATGACCCAGGGATGAAGACAGTGACTGGTCCAGGGAAGAGGCTGCAGAGAAGTCCAGGGAGGTCCCAGCTGCCTGTGGTGTTGAGAACTGAACTTCGGCTTCCAGATCTTCAAAGTTCTCAGTGGCATATGAATCTTCGTGCTTATCCTGACCCTTCAGAGAACAAAGGCCAGTGTGAGGGGCAGGACTGGTCTGGTGAGGCACTTGCATGTGACTGACAATCAGCCCTCTCTAACCCTGCAAAGGTGATGCTGCCTAAGACCTGAGGTCTGCTTCAAAGCCTAGGAGGCAGCAAACAGCTCCCACATGCTTCTTCTAGATCCCTGCTGTGTGATCTCAGGCAGGATGCTATACACCACTGGGCACCAACTGTAGGCCCAACCAGGGCCAGGGAAGATGCACATGACTGTAGCGACAGGCTCCTCATCTATAAAGCAGGGCCAGCACTGAGCCTGTTAGGGCTTTTAGGAGAGAAACCAGGAAAAGATGAGGAAAGCCTGCAGAAGTGTAAGTCACAGACCAGCAAGTGATGAAAGGAGAGCACAGGTGGGAAGGATGGGGCAGCAGCACTCAGAGCAGACAGAGCCACCATCAGCCCAGCATGTAGCTATGGCTCTTGCCAGACATGGTCAGAGCCTGGCTGTCCTTGCCAATCTGAGATACAGAGAAAGGGAGCAGAGGATACCCCATGTTTCCTTTGCACATTATGGGTTCAACCTTCAAGCCCAGATTCATTCTAATCTTTAACCTGGAATGAACTTGAACAAGTTCCTAACCACTCCCGGTGACTTCTACATCTGAAAATAGGGCTCCCACTGTCAGACAGCGACAGAGTTACACCCAAGGTCACAGATACGGCTGGTAAAGGCTATAATTAAATAGCACTGTGTCCTAGAGAGAGGGGGAGGCAGGCCTATGGCCATGTTCCCTGGTCCAAATGAAATCTGAGCAAATGCCATGGCCTACGTGCTGTCCGCATGTCATACAGCAACACAGAGACCTACAGCCCCGTGCGCAGCTACCTGAGATGCCCTAAAGTTCTGCTCTCCCAGGAGGTGGGCAGACCAGGTGCTCCTCTCACTCTGCAACACGAAACAGACTGAGAGCCGATGTGACTGGTAAAGGGCAGAAGGCAACAGGCAGCAGAGCAGGGGTCCAGAGCCAAGGCCAGCTCTGCTACCCAAAGTCCCAGAGTAGAAGAAACACAGAGCACACTGGGGCTCTGGGGACCTCTCTACAGCCAGGAAAAGTCTAGTACAATGAGCCTGGGTCAAAATCCCCTCCTGTCTCACAACTCCCATGATAACCTCCTAGCCTTGTGTGACTGCTATTATAGTAGCTGGGGGTTCCTACAGGCAGCAAAGGACCCCTAGTGCCTGAAAGGGCCCAGTCTCCGTAAGCACCTCATGAAATGTGTGAATAAGAGGCATACAGGTTCCCAGAGCAATCAGGTCCCTCAGACCTCCAAGGTGGAGAAAAGCGGCACAAATCTAAGTATTAGGGCCTGAAGGGTACCCAGGTGGCCTCTGTCTCTAGGGGCCCCCTCCACAGCAGTGAGTTATCTGCCCTCTGTCTCAAGTGTCACAAAGTGAGGACAGGAGGAAGTCCTGGGTGGGCGCTCACACAGTGGTGGAGAAGGCCAGCCCAGAATAGTCTTATAATTTGGAGTGACCAGAGCACTGGAGCAAGCTCACCTTCCAGGCTTTCTACGGGACCACCACCTACCACCAACCCAATAGCAGGAGGACAAAGATTCTCACCCTATCACTTCATGTAAATCATGGGTAGGAATAAGCTCACAGCACCTCAGCAGTAGGGGACAAGAATACAGGGTATAAGGACTTAAAATCAGAGGTGCCCGCAGGGTAAGCAATACTCTGTCACCCTTACAGAGGAAGGAGAGGCATGAACCTAAAACTGAGCAGAAGCTGGGGTTGGGACAGCCAGAAAAGCATGGGGCTTTTATCCAGAACTAGTTTTTTGTTCTGGCGGTTTTGTTTTTGTTTTTTGTTTTTTTTTTTTTTTAAAGCTTGTTGTTCAAGCCTCCCAGTCTGTTGTCTTCTGATATAGTAACAGCCCTCTCACAGAGACACCTGATCTGCCCTAGTGTGACAGCAGGACAAACCACAGGACAGAAATGGCACAGGAAGGAGGCAGGGCAATCTCTGCAATGCAAGCACACGAGGGTATACTAACACACGTGTGCACGTGCATGCACATGCACTCATAGTTCACACACGCATGCGCGAACACACACACACACACACACACACACACACACACACATACACACACACACACACACACACACACACACACCTCCCTTCAGGCTACTGAGTTACTACTAGGCAGCACTATGCTACAGCCAGGTCTGTTCTGATGCTGCTTTGGCTTGAAAACAACCCTTGATATAAGATGCTGAGGTTTTCTAGAGCTTGGTACAAAGGTCCTTTACCTTATTACCTTTGCCCCAGCAGCATGAGGGAAAGGGGGAGACAATGCTGCCCTCACCGGGGCTTTGACAGCTGCCACTATGGAAAGGCGCACCTTCAACAAATAACAGGTCTTGGCCAAGGCTCGGAAGCTTTGCCTATACGAGGAGTCTCAAAGGCTGAAGGTGAGGTGGGCTGATCTCCACATGAGCCCTGCTGTGGACTGCATGTCTGAAACCTAACCCACTGCATGCTACTACATGGAAGGTGATTGTATCATAAGCACCAAGCCAGGAAATGGGCCCTTATTAGATGCCAAATCTACTAGAGCCTCAATCTTGACCTTCCCAGCCTCCAGAACGGAGAAGTAAATAGTGTTATTTAAGCTTCCTAGTCTGGTCTTCTCACACAGTGTCCTACCCTATGCTAAGGTGGCATTAGGACACATGAGCCACTGGGCGCTCTAGTCTCATCTACAAGACAGGATGTCAGGTTTCTGAGTCCTGGTTCATTCCCTGGTCATTAAGAGTTCCAAGTCTGGCTCTGCCTACCAGCACCCCCACCCATTGCTGGAAGGGGCTTCTCACCTGCATCTTCCCAAAGACCATGCTGATCTGCTCCACAGCTGTAGACTGCAGGGCCCTGGCAGCCAAGATGAGCTCCCCACCAAGGCCCAGGTTCTGCAGGTGGGTTTCCACAGCTGCCTGAGTGAGCTTGGCAAGGCCTTTGGCCACCATGATGGCATCCCCCAACATAGCAGCCATCCTTCAGGGCTGGAAGAAAAGAGGCCAAATTAGGGAAAAGGACACCACATCTGACACATGATGTACTTACCCTGACCAGGTCTCACCAGACTCTGAACAGAAGGCAAAACTGATGGTTTGGGTTTTCCACTGATCTTCCCTTTTGATTGAGAACTGAAGCGGCAGGAGAGGAGCAGGGCCCAGGCAATGAACAAGTACTACCACGCACTTACAAATACCCCAGCGTTTCCTCACCTGGGCCTCGAGAGCACCTCTGAAACACCTCAGCACAGCTGCCAAAGTGCTATGGCAGAGCCAGGACTTAGCATGGGCACTGACTCCGAATTTAGTGTTCTTCCTTCTGAACCACAAGGGTACGCTAAAGCATCGGGGCCCCTCCCCAAGTACTTCCTTGCAGGGCTTAGGAATCCATTTCTGACAACGGCGCCTCTCCCAGGCCTCAGTAGATAAGGGTACCTACTGGCCATGGCAGAAAGTGTTTCTGAATGTAGATCGGGGTCAGAGATGTTGAGACCCAGTATCCACAGTGTCATTAGGGCCTGGCCTAGTTGGTCATTAACTACCCCTGAGGCATGTTTATAGGTTAAGATCAGTTTTGTTAACATGTTGGAAGCTAAAGAAAAAACATGGAGAGGCAGAGATCCCACTACAAGCAGTACCATAACCAAGGCAGGGAACAGAACAGGGCAGGCCAGGTAAGTAAGGAACATACAGTCTACTTTAAGTCCCAGAGACAAGAAAGCCAGAAATCCATAAGAGGGATGTGAAGGGCTCTTCAGACTGGGGACTTGCATAAGGTATGGACTGAGCAGGGACCCTGAATCACAGACAGTAGAAGAGAGAGGACAGTCAAAGGGGTACCTGGATTCCATCTTTCACTACATTAATTGAGAAAGGCACAGATGGAGAAGGGTTCACAAGAGTACTGGCAAGGGTCCTAACCAGAATGAGGGGACATCTGAACATGTCGGCCCCAGCCACTCCCAAGATTCCAGCAATCTGTTCAGCTGCAAAGCATAGCAGAAAAAGACCTTTATTTAAAGGGAGAACTGGAGTGAACATATGCGTGCGTTTGTGCATGTGTGCAAGCAAGCGTGGAGAGAGGACTCAGCAGTTGACAGTACTTACTGCCGCCGGGTGGTGGTGGCGCACGCCTTTAATCCCAGCACTTGAGAGGCAGAGGCAGGCGGATTTCTGAGTTCGAGGCCAGCCTGGTCTACAGAGTGAGTTCTAGGACATCCAGGGCTACACAGAGAAACCCTGTCTCGAAAAAGCCAAAAAAAAGAGTACTTACTGCCCTCACAGAGAACCTGAGCTCAGTTCCCAGCCCCCACAGCAAGTGGCATATAACTGCCTAAAAGCCAGTTGCAGGAAGAATGATGCCTCTGGCCTGTGCCAGCAACTGCACCACATGCACAAACCTAAACACAGATACACTGTCTTTAAAGACCTTAAGAGGAGAATTGTTATAGCACAAACTCACTACCAAACAGGCAGCTATGAGGCAGTATTTATAATGTGCCCTTGGGTGGTAACTTTCCCTTCAAATATTAGCAGTTAGCACACACAGGGCTAAGACTTTCTACATACCTCTTAATATTTATAAATACCTGTCTGTCAGTGAGAAAAGCAGAGTCAGAGAAGAAACTAAGTAGTTAAAGTCACCCACAACTTCTCAGTGGGCCTGCAGGCTGGGGGTGGGGTACAACAGCCCTGGCCTGTTGTGTGCCTCCTCAAGCACTCGGCTCACTGACTTACAAGGTAGTGCTCAGTCACAGCTTACTGACCCTCCAGTCTAAGCCAGTAGGTTTGGAGAAATGACCATGTCACTTCTAGGTTTCTGCTCTGCAATCCTCTGATTTAATGGCAATGAACAGGTGAATGAATCCACAAACCAAACAGCTAGTACTGGTAAGACAGCATGCAGCCTGTTAGCAGCTCCTGGCTCACAGCTGCCACTGCCCTTAATGCTCACCGACACATCTTGTCCACTAGCACGAAGTCTAGACACTACTCGGGTCTCCCACGAGGGACCTGGAGAGGTGGCTGAATTTTTAAGGAGATCTGTACCAGAAACACACTCCTACTAGTGGCCCCAAGATCATCATATCCCAGGAAGCCCCCTACCCTGGACCATCTTTAAATCATACCTAAAAAGCCAGGACAGGAACCTCCCACAGACCACGAGCACAGTAGTTACCAAGCCTCACTTTGCTCATGGCCTGACACTGAATCTCCTCAGAACATCCACCTAGACCCACGTGTTCAGACTTTTTTTAGGCCTGACACTAATTCTGCCTGAACTTTCCATTTAAGTTACTCTACCCACACACTAAACTTCTGTAAGAACAAAGCTAGTGAGTAACTTTGCGCCAGTGTAGCCTACATGACCCACTGCACTGGTAAGAGTTTAATTTTTAAAGCCATTTTAGGTCTTGTGCACGACCACAAGGCAACTGTGGGGCCCACCAGAAACCAGCACCAACTGCTTCCTGCAATCAAGTCCACCGCTAAAACAAACAAAATGCTCTCAAAGGGGAAAATGTTAAGTAAATGAACTGACGAGGTGAAGTCTCTGCACTGGGAACTATCAGTAATATTATCTTTCTCAGTTATTTTCCAACCTTTTTAGTTCACATATCCTACTTTCAAAATGGCAAATAAGTCATCTTAGAAAAATAAATAAATTGGGGGCTGAAGATGGCTCAGAGCTACTGCTGGACCTGTAGAGGACCCAGGTTCGGTTCCCAGCATCTGTGTCAGACAACTCACAACCTCCTAGCTCCAGGAATTCATACTGTTCTCTGACCTCAGTGGGCACCTGCATACATGTAGCATAGACATACACGTATACACTATTGAGAGTTTGGTTCACAGCGCCTGTGGACACAGGTGGTTGTATGTAACTCAGGAGATCTGACATCCTCTCTGGTTAACCACACACATGTACAAAGCCCCACTGAGATACATGTGCACAAACAAAAGAAAATCCTTACTTAAAAAATAAGTTAAGAGGGCTGGAGAGATGACTCAGTGGTTAAGAGGTACTGCGCTCTTGCAGATAACCCAGGTTTGGTCCCAGCACCCACATGGTAGATCAAAGCCATCAGTAACTCCGCTTCTAGAGAAGCTAGTGCCTTCTTCTGATCTCTTCAAGCACCATACATAGACATGCCAGCATACACATAGTTAATAAATATTTTTTAAAACTTAAGAAGGAGGAGCCATACTTTCTTTCCTGCCTGAACAGGAAAATATATGAAATGCTAGTAAATTTTAAAATGGTGCCAAGTCCTGCCCTAGATATTGCACCCCAGATTCCCTTGTAGATTTCTGCTTTCCTCGTTGGCAGTTCCTGCTAACAAGCACAGCCTACTCTTCATGAACATGCAGACTTCAAAATCACTGTGGCTGGTCCATGGCCACCCCTTGGGTAAACATTATTTATCCACTGTGCAGGGGTTATGCTGGGCCTCCCTCACAGTACAAAGTGAACCAACCGTTCATAGCCTTATCAGCACAGGCAGCTTTCTACAAGGAGTCTCGATCCTCCAACAGCAAAGAGATGGCAAGGAGCAAATGACTACCAGAAGGAAGCTGCTTTCCACAGCTCTTCTCTTTCTGGTTTTCAAACTTGGGGCCTTAAAGACCCTATTCCCAATTCACCACAATCCCATAGTGACCAATAATTCAACCACATCAGCTAACACTAAGCTAGGAGGCATTTACATCATAATTTACATCAAAAGTCCTGGAACTCTTTCATATACAAGAACCATGTCAGCACTGTGAAGGCATGGACATGTATTAGAACCCTCGTGGGGAATGTCAGCCCCACTACCCTCCCCACCCTCCACCCTGACAACAGTACCCTACTGATTTGGGGACACTGCTCCTGAGTAAATGTTCTCCTCTGAGGGGAACAAAGATCAAACAACCTCATGTAAAGCTGTGTGACAGAGGACACTATTGACGAACTATGCCAGCACCCCCCACACATATCACTGTACCTGGCTTGTTCCTGCAGGCCCTGGGTCAATGTGTCCCAGGCATGTGCCCACAGCACAAGGTGCAAGCATCTATAATGGGCACCAACACCAGGGAAGCACTGGAGGCTGAAACAATGGAGGTGTCTGCCTTGTGAAATACCATCTTCAGAGCCTAGACATGGGCCCAGTCCTGCTACCATCAGCCAGGTGACTGAGGTCCTTACTTGCCTCTTCTGTTCTTAATGTTAAATTTATATCAGCAAAGTAAATAAAGACAGTCTCAAATAAGACAATCGCATTGAACAAAGCTTTTCCCCTGGGGCACAGAGACTGAGAAAGAGGCACAGGCAGACCAGAGGCTAATGTCTCCAAACTCTGGGAGGTTTTCCTACTGACAATCATTTGCCAACCCTCCAAAAAAAAAAAAAAAAAACCACCTTCCAGAGACACCTCCTGGAGCCACACTCTGGCTGGACATTATCTGGGGAATTGGGGACCTTCAAATAAAGTCACCAGGACTGACAAACATGCCCAGAAGATGCAAGCCTGGCCAAATACAGAAAGACATGTGAGCAGGAAAGTCTTTTTTAAACATGTGATGATTCCAATAAGTACAAATCTGAAAAAGCACTAAATGCTCATCCACTGGAGACGCAGGTGGGAAGGGAGCTTTATCTGGCTGGAGGGTGGCCACATGCACCCCACTTCATAGCCAGGACATACCAAACTGTCACTGTTCTCATGGGTGACAGCAAGCTGAGATGGAGTATGAAGATTTACCATGCATCAGTCAATACCCAGCATAACTACAGTGCATCACAGACCAGCTCCAGGACAGTGGAGTTGTCCTATTCACACCTCTGAGAGTCAGGGTGGACCTTCCTCTGGCCCCTCCCTGTCACTGCTGCCACTAAAGACTTGGGATGGCTGGGATAAGAATCTAAACAGAAACTGTACAGGAAGTCTTCAGCCCTGAGAAGCCATGCCCAAACAGGCAGCACAGTCTTCTGGTGCACATACATCTTCAGGGTACCTGGGCACTTCAAGCCTGGCACGTAGTCCCACGCAACAGCTCTGTCTTGACCTTACCATGCATTCCCAGGCTGCCAGCCAGAACAGTTTCTTTAAAAGAAATGTCCTGCCTAAGCACTCCTATACCCCACAGCTTCTTTGAGATCTCTAAGAGACAGAAAGAGCCTTCCTGACCTAGCCCTGAGCCTCACCAGCCTTAGGCTTACTATGCTCCCTCCACTGAATGTGTTCCAGCTAGGCTAACCCACTCTTGGACTTCATGGGGGTCCCTCCTGAAGGCCTTGCGTTCCTTGAGCAAAGGGAACAAGGTATATTTCCTCCCTCCTCAGGGGCATCTGTCCCAGTTTCCTGTACCATGCAGGCCACTGCAGCCATGACCATGCCCCTCAGATCTGCGTAGTGGCCATCTCGCTAGAGGCTGTTAGCCACAGGACAAGAACCACTTCTGTCTTCCTGCACACCTTCCTGTCCCTCCAGCACCAAAGGGTGCTTTACAGCAATAAAATACCTAGGAAATTAAAAAAAAAAAAATGCTGGTTCCTCCAAAGCTTGAGAAAGCTTGAGGAAAATGGCTCAAATCTTCTTGCAGCTTTGACCCACGAATGGCAACCAAACACTCCAAGAGCTAGTCAGAAGCAACATCCCCAGCTTCAGTCTGCAGCAGAAGGACCTGGAGGGTTTAACAGATAGCTGCCATACTCCCAGGCTTCTGTGTTTCCAGCAAGGTGCCATATGTCCCAACTTTGAGTGCCCTAGTCCTTCCAGAAAAGAGGGAATGGGAACAGTGCCAGTGAGGAACCTTCTTTTTCCTTTGGACATAAACATGTAGATTTCAACTCTCTAAGGGAAATGAAAAGTCCCATTATATCCCATTGTACCCTTAACAAGTGTCCATTTCTGACTGGCAGCCGACATCAAGCAGGAAGCCTCTACAGAGGGACATTTCTAACCTTTCCATCTGCTGCTTCTGTCTCTGAAACTTGGTTTCACAACTACACAAGCCCTTCAGATGTTCCATTTTCCATGATTCCTTCAAAACCAGAAGGGATCATACTTAAAGACGATGGCCCCTGGAGCCAACACTGAGAACTCTCTGGACCGCCACTTCAAAGGTTCTTCCTCTCTGGGAGATCCCATGAGCCTAGAGAGCACTTTCTCCCCGTTCCCAGTGAGGAACCTTCTTTTTCCTTTGGACATAAACATGTGGATTTCAAGTCTCTAAGGGAAATGAAAAGTCCCATTATATCCTTAGCATGTTTCCTTTCCTGACAAAAAGGAAAGAATGAAAGGACTATTTCCTCTAAGGACTCAGAGGAATGCATTAGAGTAAACAAACTTCAGAACCAAAATCCTCGAATCCCTATTTATTAGATTTGTCCTTTGCCTACACCTTAAAAGTCACACGTCAAGGACGATCAGTGATGCACCTCAGTCACCGGACTGCAGGCCTCTGTCTGCAGGTCAAGCAATATCTTACAGTGCCAACATCTTCCAAAGGCAACTTAATACTAGATACAGAAGAAAAAAAAAAAAGGAAATGGAGCAGAACAGTCCTCTGTTCTTCCTGTCAGCAAGCAACAGTAGGTGTCACCAGGGAGCCAGGCCTCTGCTTACCCAGGTCCCCACACAGGGACTCACACCCAGAATCTCTGTGCTTTCTTCCCAGGCCAACTGTCTCCTGCCCCAACCCCTCAAACTCCATTCTTTTAAAGCGGATGCCTGTGGTGACTCAGCTCCAAGAATGGGCATCACAGCACTTGGAAGTGGGTTAGGTGAGTGTCCCTGTTACTTTCTATTGTTGTGTTAAAGACACCATGGCTAAAAGCACCTTCAGGAGGGAAGAGTTCATTTGTCTTACACATCCAATCACAGCCCATCATTGAGGAATGCAGGGCAGGAATGCAGGGCATGTAGGAAGAAAGCTGGGCCACACACAGAAGCAGAGACCATGGATGGAGTCTGCTTACTGACTTGCTCCTCATGATTTGCTCAGCCTGCTTTCTTACAAAGCAGAAGGACCTCCTGGCCAGGGGTAGCACTGCCACAGTGGACTAGACCTTCCGACATCAGTTAGAAATCAAGACAATACCTCAAAAGACCTGCCTACAGGCCAATCTCATGGGAGATTTTTCTCAATTAAGATTCACTCTTCCCAGATAACTCTAGGTCTCTGTCAAGTTCACACACACACACACACAAAATCAGCACCGTAAATAGCAGTATGTGTGTAAGATAGATAAAGCAATGTGGCAACTTAAATACCACTAGAGAAAGTATTGACAAATAAGAGTATATTGCTTGTCCCTGGAGGGGAGAAAATGTCATCACAGAACATTTAAATGCATGAGGCTTTTGCTGGGATGTTTTCTAAAATTTTGTACAGAGAACATGTATTATTTGAATAATATTAAAACTGTGCTTTTTTGTAAACCCCTTAAATATGTTGTTGAAGAAAATGTTTTAAGTAAGCACACAAATATGTAGTTTCAAACACCTATTCCATATCCTTCTAGTGCCTATCTAGGGTAGAACAGACAGTAGGTTAAGGGACAGATCAAAAGGCTATAAATAGTGCTGCTCTGAGCCCTGGTCTACAGAAGACACCTCCCCCTAAGCAGCTGCCAGGCACATAGCCTACAGGCATCTTACTTTGGGGAATAAGATTTAGCTGCCCTGCTCAGGGTGGTGGTGCGAAAATCACTTGGCGCAGACCCTTCCTCCCCACTGGCCCTGCACCAGAAGGTAGAGACAGTTAATGAGCGCCAACTCTAAACACAGTCTCTGCAA
Source organism: Rhabdomys pumilio (assembly GCA_030674055.1). Classification (NCBI taxonomy): domain Eukaryota; kingdom Metazoa; phylum Chordata; class Mammalia; order Rodentia; family Muridae; genus Rhabdomys; species Rhabdomys pumilio. The sequence continues at coordinate 66,584,273 of JANHMN010000015.1, forward strand.
TTTCTTTTTTTGTTTTGTTTTGCTTTTCGAGACAGGGTTTCTCTGTGTAGCTCTAGCTGTCCTGGAACTCACTCTGTAGACCAGGCTGGCCTCGAACTCAGAAATCCACCTGCCTCTGCCTCCCAAGTGCTGGGATTAAAGGCGTGCGCCACCACTGCCCGGCGTCTCTGGAATTTCTAAGTTAGATCAAATAACAAGTATGGTAACCATATTTTTTCAACAGGAAGAAAGAGATGACTAGTGTCCTTCAAGGCCAGGGGGTAAGCAAATCAAGACTGCAGCATATCTACTCTCTCTGTAAAGCAGCAGCCTGGAAGAAATGAGTGCACTTAAAAGAGGCGGTTGCGCTACCTCTGTAACTGTCTGGTCTTGGGAAAAAATGAATTGTAATAATTTAGAATCTTCCTGGGAACTTCACATCAAGAAAAAAAAATGGCTTAAAACCTGGGCCACCCATAACAGAAACTTTTCTCTCAAAGATTTATTTGCAACTTGTCAGCCCTTTGTCGCAGGAGTGTGGAGCCTAGACAGTGGACAGTCAGCGACAGGCAGAACAACACCTTGATCAGGACAGCTTGAGATAAGTATGTCTCGCCTTCTATTTAAGCTCTCCCCTCATGTAAGGACCCCAGTGAGGGATCAGGGCATGGGGGGGCCGGGTCACTAGATATCTTACACTGAAGAAATCTCCTTTTTCCGATATTCATGTTATTTTTGTTCTTTTAATCTGACTTATCAAAGATGGGTGGTCGAGCTTGGCTTGTTAGAGCAGCCAAGCATAAACTCTGACCCGAACTCTGGTAACACACTGCCTATCTCTGTAAAGAAAGGTGCACTGAATCAACCATGTGTGTTCATTCATGTACTTCCCACAGCTGGCCATTCCCATTTCTTGGTTTGGCTGCAAGAGAGACCAATGGCTCACAAACCCCAAATACTTATGTTCTGTCCTTCAAAGATGAAGCTTGTCGACTCCAATTCTAGGAGAACAAACTATAACCATAACTATTTCAGGATATCCCCAGAACTGTCTCCTAACAGGCCAATGAGGACTGTCCTGGGACAAGGGTTCCCGTCCTATCAAGCCCATCTCCTGATATCCAGAAATGAACTGCACCCACCGTCCAGAGCCTGGAGATCAGCCTTTACTGGATCACCTAGGAAGGTGAACGGGTTAAAAATTTCAACAGGCTGAGCAGAACCAAGAGTGCAGGTCAGCTTGGTCGTGAGCTCTGCGTTTCAGGAACTTGGCTGACCATAAGATAGATGGTTGAGTACGAATAGGCTCTTAGAGAATAGTCTATACAAATGTTCCCCATGACTGTTCCTTGGACCCTGTCACAAACTGAATAATGGGCTGGAACTTTCCACAGGTGCTCTCCAATAACCCTCCTTCACTCCCCCTGGGTTGTGGTTTCCCCCCTGGGTTGTGGTTTTGGCCTTTAAATTTTCTCGGCCTCCAAATCCCCAGGGTCAGACCCCACTGCCCCTGCGTGGGTCATGGGTCTTGACCTCAACATGTTGATCGAAATATACCTCATGCTGATTGCATCAAGTTCAGTGTCTTGTGAGTTACTGGATGACCGAAAATTCCTGAGGCTTGGGTGAGGTCCTCCCTTCGTGGGGGCCTTACATTTTTGGTTCCCTGATCGGAAAACTGCGACCACCCTAATCTCCAAGAACCCACTTGGAGGTAAGATTTCACCTGTGGTTGTCTGTCTGGTTGCTGTGTGGCCATCTGTGTAAATTGTGTGGTTTCTCATGTGGCCATCTGTGTAAATTGTTTGGTTTCTGAAAAGTGCACTTTGGTTTTGGTCTGCAGTTGTCTCTGTCTGAAGAGGCAGTAAACCGTTTTTGTTTTTTGGTTTTTTTTTTTGTTTTTTTTTTGTCTCGGGAGGAGACAAATGGGTGACTGGCAGACGTGCTGTGAGAGTCACCAGCTGCTGCACCCTGAGAGACATCTCAGGAAGACAGGGACCCCCAGAGACGTCTGAGAGGTTCCCATCTGAGTGCCAGGGAAGACATGGTGGTCTTCTTGGTAGGGAGGACATGGAATCCCTCCCTGCTGGCACTGGGTGCTGGGGAGGATGCGGAATCCCTCCTGGCTGGCACTCGAGATTGAGACAGGTTTTTGTTAGTCTTTCTGTGTATATGTTTTGTCTGGGTTTTGTGTTATTTGTGACGATGAGACAGACTGTGACTAAAGTTTAGCCCTAGACCATTGGACTAAAGTTAGAACCAGAGCACATAATTTATCAGTTGAGATCAGGAAAAGACCGTGACAGATTTTTTTGTGCCTCAGAGTGACTGACTTTTGATGTTGACCGGCCGCCAGAAGAGACTTTTGACTTGACTATTATTTTAAAGTTAAAGCTATTATTTTTAAGGAAAGACTGGGGTCACATCCCGATCAACTCTATGGCAGGACCTGGTCCAAGATCCACCACCATGGGTGAGAAAGAGAAAGCCAGGCTCTCGAGCCCTGGCCCTTCGCAGAACAAGGCACAGACCAAACTAGAAGATTAATCACCCTTCCTTTTCAGATAACCCTGCCAGTCTGACTGGACTGGAAGAGTCTTTAATGTTTTTCCACCAGCCTACCTGGGATGACTGCCAGCAGCTTTTACAGGTTCTCTCTACCACAGAAGAAAGAGAAAGAATCCTGTTAGAAGCCCCCCTTAACCGACCAGGCTGAGACTTCAACACGGCTACAGGTAGGGAGCGGCTGGCAGTTTACCCTGCCAGGCTCTGGTGACAGGTAAGAAGTTACAGTGTATAGAGGGATTACAAGATTATACTCTACAGGATTTAGTTAAAAAGACAGAAAAGGTGTATCACAAAAGAGAGACTGAGGACTAGAATACTGGCCACAGTTGTAAGAGACAGAGAAAGAGAAAGGACAGGGCGTAGACAGACAGGGGACCTGGGCAACAGACTGGGCTTGAGACTGCCCAAAGAAGAAAAGAAAGACCCCTAAGGTCCTGGCTCTCGAAGAAGATGACTAAAGGGGACCCTGAGAGAGAAGGGGGCCCCTATAGACTTTCTGGTAGATACTGGAACAAAATATTCAGTTCTGAAACAATCATTGAGAAAATTAAAAAAAAAAAAAAGACCATAGTCACAGGAGCAACTGGGCAGAAACAATATTCTTAGACTACTTCATGAACTGTTGATCTGGGGAAAGGACAAGTGTCTCATTCCAGTTACTCCTGAGTGCCCTATGCCTTTGTTGGAGAGAAACAAAGTTGAAGTTTACTTAGACAGGACCAGGGGTGACTTGAGAGAACCCCCACCTCTATGATATTGGCCTTAAAACCAGAAGATGAGTAACGGCTTCATGAGCTTCAAGAACAGCAAGAAGCCCCGGGGTCAGACCCCACTGCCCCTGCGTGGGTCATGGGTCTTGACCTCAACATGTTGATCGAAATATACCTCTTGTGTCTTGTGAGTTAATGGGTGGCCGCAAATTCCTGAGGCTTGGGTGAGGTCCTCCCTTCGTGGGGGCCTTACAAGAGTGGGAGTCGGAGGGTGTGTCAGATATCAACTCCCTGTACAGATCCTTCTCCCAGCCGTTTACCACCCGAATCCTCTCACCTCACACAGAAAAGCCATTGTCAGTCCATGGCCTAAGCTCTTACTCAGCCATCTCAGCAACACTTCGTTTTTTCACATTCACAGCCTCTCTAACCAGTTTCTGGCGGGCAAACACTGAGAACCACCACCAAACAGAGGGGTGTCCACTGGTAGGCAGGCAGCAGACAGAGATGCCCCCAAGCCTCATGCATGGCCCTTCTTGACTATGGGACAGTGGTCAAATGCTGCAGAGCCACACTGACTGGCCAGCCTGCCCTACACAGGAAGCCAGTCCTCAGCACTGCTCACCATGAACTCCAGCCAGATGTAGCCCTGGTAGCACATATACCAATTCCATACCACTCTGGAGGCTGAAGCAGGAGGATCATGAGTTTGGGACCAGTTTAAACAACATTAACAAAATCCTATCTCAAAAAAAAATGTATGTATTAAAAATGTATGTGTTAAAAAAGTATTTGGCTCAGGTAGTGGCCCAGCAATAAGGTTAGGACCTCTGTAATTGGTCACCTGGTTTGAACCCTGGCTCTGCTGACAACTTGCAAGTTAAATTATATAAGCTTAGCTTTGTCCATCAGTTTTCTCATCTGGACTTGAGAGTAGATTAGATCCCTCACATGAAAGTACTTAAGGTATTTATGGCATGCACTGAGTATCTAGAACCTTCAATTTGTGTGATTATGAACACTGTGACCATGCAGGTACCCTGGTATAGGCCCAGTGAAAGCAGAGAGTATAAATAACTAATCATACTTTTTAAAAAAACAAAAAGCTCTCCCTGTAAAGTCCAGATCATGGAGTCAGGGAGACAGGCAGTGCTGGGAAAGGCTAGATTAGTCCTTACCAGGGTGGTTTATTTAGCAATGTGGTATGAGGCACCACCCAGAGAGGTGGTTCAGTATGCTGCCTGCCAGCTTAAACACCTCGGAAACATGCTGGCCATAAACACCACAGACACTTCTTACACCACTGCTGAGCACAAGGGAAGGCTCTCTGTGTGTTTCACCTCTCTTACCCACTAACACACACAGACATGGAGGCGGCAATAGCAGACCCTCCTGTTCGAAGGCAGTTTTTATGAGTAAGGCTGCAGAAGTCTCCAAGCTGACTTCATGAGTCTGCAGACACAAGCATGTCTTCCTAGATTCGTCCCATTCCTATCTACAAGAGGGAAGCGGGGAGAGCGGAGAAAGCAGGCAGCTGTTGCCCAGGAAGCTAGCCTATTCTGTCTGGCTAGTCACAGGACATTCTAGGTGGGAGGAGGACATTCTCAACGAACCTGGCCACAGCAATGCCCAGCATGCCCTTTGATGCCCAGTGGTAGCTACCAACACCTCAGGGGGCAAGAACCACTCAGTTACTTTTCGCTTTTCCAAAGAACTGACTTGTCTGTGAGCACCATCAAACGACAACCACTAGCAAACTTCAGCAATTTGTTCTACCTCCTTTCTCCATGCCAGGATTGAAGACACACACACCTGGCATTTTATGTGAACAGTCTCCAGGACATGTCATCCAACCCAGTGAACTGCAGGTCTTCTAGTTCCTGGACACTTAACAAACTACAGGCTAACAGACAGACAGCAAAGATCAGTTTCCAGCTTCAGCTTAGATACCAACTATGTGTGACCTCTGGGACACTGGCTCTGCTCCTGGGCCAGTGTGGCCCACTTCTCGTGTGTAAATCAAGACAGTGCTACTTACCCTTGGAGTACAGAAGGATGACAAGGAGCCACACAGAGCTCTTTCTGAAGTGATCTTTTCAGATTTAACCAGGTCTGGATTTTAATAATTCTAATAATTTTAATAATTCTTAAAAGAATTCAGAAGAACCCACGTAGACATTCTACGAAACAGCAGGGGAGGTATAGCCCTGTGTTGACTTCACGAAGGTTCAAGCAGAGTTTATATACCACAGGAAAAGCAAGCCCAGTGTGGTACAGGGGTAGAAAACTGGGAAACATCTCTCCACTGTAAACACACACACACACACACACACACACACACACACACACACACACAGAGTGATTTCTCTCTCAGCACCCCACAAGATTCCCTGCCCCTCCTATACTTAGCCCCATTCTTAGCCTGCACCCACTCCCTCTGTAACACCCCTCTGCTCCTTCTCCTCTAGAACATGAATGATCAGATATGAACACTTTCAAGGCTTGGTCCCTCATCTCAGACCCTCTCTTCCAGTCTTTTTCTTGTGCATGTCCTCTTTTTACATAAGCCCCTGTTTTCAATCCCACAATTCATGCCCAGCCTCCCTGCACCAAACAAAGGAAAGCTCCTGTAGACTCTGCCATCCTAGGGAGAGCACACACATCCCACTGCTCCTCTGTGACATCAGAAGTACAAGTCAGTGGGACTCCTCAACCTACCTCCACCACGACTCTCCACCTCCTGTCAGCTTCACACATTCCCACGACTCTCCCCTCAACTTCCTTCAGCACAATCTCTTCTCCTGTTCCGCACTCTGCAGCTGAGCCAGCTCAAGCCGGTCCTGGCTCTCCTGCCTCCCCAACTCTGCACCACCTTCTGGGTTGCTTCCTTCTGCCCATAAGCTATTCAAGGCCTCCCCATTCTCAGGCCAGGCAGACTCTCTGACCCGAGTTACTATATCTGAATCACACAGCCATCCCAGTACTGTAAGCATCCACAAGGCACACACAGGGACTTTGAACACTGATGGAGTGTTCTAACTTTGACTGTGGTGGTGGTTAATGACATATGTTCTTCAGTTGTGTAGGAAATGGGTGAATTTAGTGCATGCAAATTTTATCTTAATAAAAAAGGACAGAATAAAATAGTTCCAATGGCACTCAGCCCCATTATGTCTGATAACATCGTCACCTTCCCCCAAATGAATTCCTTCTCCTATGACCTCTATTTTCAGTACTGACACCATTATACAACTTCTTCACCATTAGGACTCTGACCCACACATCCTACCTGTATATAATCAGTCCACACACTGAGTCCTGTGGTCCCTCTGATTCCACTACCTGTGACTCAGGTCACCCTGTCCTTAAACGCTGCTCCTCCCTCCCCTTCGAACCCATTCCCATCACACAACCAACTAGAGAAGAAGCAGAACCTTTGAGCTCCACCCCCCCACCTCCTTTCCCACTGGCTCTCCCCAGTTCTTGACAGGAATGTTAGAACTATTTCCAGTTGCCAAACCAAGACAACACTTATAATATTCCTGTCTAATTTTGCACACGGCTCTGGTTTCAACTGACAAAGATAATGACTCAGTGCCCGTGGCTTTTAACGGAAAATTATCCTGCCAAGTTGTGAGTTTCCCAATAATAAACCTCTCTTAAGAAGGAAGTGAATTCCCTTCCAGATCTTTTTCTGTGCATAACAAAGGGCACCCCAAAAAACCCTACTTGGAATGTCTCCCCCCCCCCCCCAGCTGTGGAATCCTGACATATTCCCACAGAAATACAAATTCACTGTACAAATTGGGATATTTTTCTTTTCCAGTGCATTATCTTTCATCTCCTCTGAACAGCCATCATTTTAGGACTTAATAATAAATTTTGGTTTCACTGAAAGCAAAATGTAGATCCAAAGGCAAAGCCTCTTGCTCTGCACAAAAGAAGACATGGTTTCTGGTGCTAATCAACTAGACATGAATTCTACAAACTGTATATATGCAGATACTGCATCAAAACACCTCCATATGTGTGCATGCATACGTGTGGTGTGCAGCCAGGCATTCCCTGCAGACACAGGCATGCTGTCCCTCCATATTACAAGACATGCACATGGCTAAGCAAATACATGGATAAAAAAGTATGCCCTCAGAAAAGTCTTAGCTCCCATTTATTTGCCCACCGTTGAAGAACCATCTTATGGTGGTTTCCTGTGCTTACCCACCAAATCTCCTGATATTCCTAGGGGCAGAAACTACCAGTTTTCCACATCTTCATAATTTGAGCCTACCCAGACACATTCATCAGGCACAAGACCCAGGGTTTCTGCCTCCCAGTGTCCTTTGGGATGTTCTTCCTGCCATCCTGTGCACTCAGAGTTTCTTTAAAGTCCCATCCGCATACCTTTCACCATTTGTTTACAACAGTGACATAACACTGTCCTAAACTTCCCAACTACTTGTGGCCAATTTGCACAGAGGCCCCTGGTAGCATGGGATGACTCTGTATTGAGTCTTGCCTGCATAGTTCTTAACCAAATTTGCTCTTCAGAGTTTATTTGGCAATGTCGGGAGACATTTTCAATTGTCATGATTGGTGGGGTTGGGTGTGCAGAGAATGTCACTATTTATCTAGCAATACAAGCCAGGATTCAGCTACACACCCTACAAGGCACAAGCCAAGCAGGCACAGTAAACAAGGTTGGGTCCAACGTGTTTATAGTTTGTGGAGCTGGGAAGCTATGTCTCCGGTGCTTCATTAAGAGAGAAAGCACAGATTGCCTGCCTCACGTTTGCTTTGTGTCACCTGGTCCAAAAATGATCACAATTCAGCTGTCTTCATTATTTACAAGACTAAATATAGCATCCAAAACTACCCTCAGAGTCGTACACATGCTGCTCTTGTAAGCCAACAAACCCCTTGAGCCTCTTCTCAGAAGTGCCTTCCTCACTCTAAATGTTTCTCAACAGCCTCCCTGACAGCATGGCCACCCGCCATAGCACAACTAGATGTCTGGCAAGATCTAGTCCAAATCCTCCGGCAAGAAGGTTGGCCTGACACACCCCAGCTCCAGAGTTCTGTTCCACAGACACCAAGTCCAAGTGAGCCTAAATCAATTTTCTATACAGCTGCAAGCCCAACCCAGATTGGATGTCTGCACACAGCCTTTGCCCCTACAGGAAGCCCAGCCAACCGAGGGTCCCGGCACCCAGGCCCGCCCCTACAACGTTCTGTCCCCTCACACTCTGAAGGTGGCTTGGCTGAGCTATGTGACAGCTTCTGTGCAAGAAAATGCAGGAGTTGTCCTGCTGGTGTGATCACCAGTGTTTGAAAAAACAATAGGAAGGACTAAAAAGAAACGAAGAAAAGGAACAAGGAAGAGACCTCTTCCCCGACTTCACCCCAGCCGTGAAACGCAACAGCTGGCCCGGGCATAAAAGTTGTATCCAGAGCCCGATGCACACAGTTCGAGGGTATGGGAACTGAGAAAGGCAGCCACGAGCGTGGAAGACGCTGAGGCCCGCTAAGAGAGCTCCTGGCGCCTCCAGGAACCCACGGAGCCACGCGCGACCTTCTGAGCCAGACCCGGGAGGGAAAGGGCTGCACCGTAAGCTGGCCAGGAGGTTCCTCGGCTGAAAGGGAAACGCGCAACCCAGGCCGCATGGTCACTTGAACGTGTAAGAATGGACCCCGGGGTGCTGAGGCTAGCAGCGGGCAGGCAGCCTTACCGGGCTGCAGGAAAGTAGACTCCTCCGTCCACAAGGAAACGCCTCCGCGCGCTCCCACTGCTGCGAGCGCTCCGCACACGCACGGATTCTGTTTACCTTCTGGCCCGTGTGCGCACGCCGCGCTTCATTTGCCCCGCCTCCGGACCCTTGCATTGGCTGATCCAATGCCACTGGAAGCAGTGGGAACGTGCTCACCGCATGCGCAGCTCATAGCCAATAGGGACTGAGGGTGGAATGACAGCAACCAATGAGAGACCGCCCTTGAAGGCCGGTCCTAATCTGCCTGTTAGTTGTCTTTCCTCCCGGGCTGGGAAAGTCCTGCTGTTGTCCTGGGCGTGCGTTCTGAGGATTGACAAGCGCTCACAGGACTGCCACGTGCGGGTCACCTGGGTACCGACGCTAGCTTAGCTTCCTAGGGGCCCCGGAGACCTCAGTTTTGCTGGGACCACAGAGGAACGCTCCCTCCCGTCCTCCGCCCCAGGGCCTAGTCGAGGCGGAGGTTTTGTTTGTTTGTTTTTTGCCATGTGGTGAAAGCTTCTGCCTTGGTTCCTCAAAAAGCACTTGGCCTAAGGAAGTGTTATGGCCCTGACACCAAAGTTCTATACCCTCCAGCTCTGTATTTAGACTAATTATGCTTGTTTATTATGAGCGCCAATAAAAAACAAGGAATCCTTTTCCATGGTGAAAAACAGCCCTGAGGAGTGCAGTCTCTGTTGACCCACAACATCCCGCAGGGACTGCTTACCCAGAGAAGATAGGATTGCGACAGGACCATGCCACCTTTGTACCAAATGGGGAAAAATACCTAGCTTTGGAGCCTTTCCAAGATTCTTTCATGCCAGCTCAACCCTTTTGTCCAGCAATACCAGGCCAGCTACTCTCTAACGTACCTAAGACAATCGCTATCCTCTCCCATGGTTTATTTTCCATTTTCGTCAGATTGATAAGATTTGGGCCATATTCCTTGGAAGATTAGTGACCTGTTTTATTTCAGTTAAGAACATTTCTGTCTTGAAATGTGCGTGTCACACGCATGTACACACACACACACACACACACACAGATTTCCTCATTAATGCAAGAATTCCTGGGAGCTCTTTCAGATATGAAAACAGTTTTGTGGTTACATTTTTAAGAGTCTATGTTTTGTGGATGCATTCCAAATTATTGGCAGTCAAAAGTAATATAAGGTATGGAACTAGCTTCAAAACACTAAAGGGCTGGGGAACTGAATGACTTAATGCTTACAAAAGGAGAGTGGTGGGTTCATATTATCAGTGGGTGTCTGTAAGTCTCTATAATAAAAAGATGTTAGGAAAGATATGTGCATCTCTTTTTCCTACCACCATATAGAGATCATGGTGGCAGAGGTCCAGGAGTGGTCAAGATTCAACTTCAACCATATCCCAGAACCATAGTAGGAAAGAATCTTAAGCCAGAGATGTCATCAAAGAGTACTTCAAAACAAGAAGTGAACAAATGAAAATTTGGCTCATTTAGGCCCTGCCCTTCACTGATGGCTGCACTAGGGAAAATGGGCCCTGTACTACACTTGCCTAAACAGCACAGTGGAGCCAGCCTCAAGGGCCTGAGCATGGGGAGCTGGCCCTACCACTTGTCTGCCCTGAGGTAGCATGAGGGAAGGAGACATGCCCTGCCCCCCAGATGCCCGTTGCCACCCATAGCAGGAGGGATAGCTGGCCCCAGGGTCATGAGAGAAAGAAAGCTTGTCCTGCCCCTCACCAGCCAAGAGCAAGCCATGAACCTTGCCTTGATGTGGTGGTTTGAATATGCTTGGCCCAGAGAATGGCACTATTAAGAGGTGTGGCCTTGTTGGAATAGGTGTGGCCTTGTTGGGAGAAGTGTGTCACTGTTGGGGGTGGGCTTTGAGATCCTCCTCTTAGTTGCCTGGAAGATAGTAGTCTTCTCCTAGTGGCCTTCAGATCAAGATGTAGAACTCTAAGCTCTTTCTCCAGCACCATGTATCCCTGGACACTGCCATGCTTCCTGCCACTGATGATAATGGACTGAACCTCTGAAAGTGTAAGCCAGCACCAATTAAATGTTGTCCTTTAAAAGAGTTGCCTTGGTCATGGTCTCTTCACAGCAATGAAAACCCTAAGACACCTGAGAAGTACTGTAGAGCTGGTCCTGGTTGTGGGGCTTGTGGGTGAGCCAGCCCCAAGTTGTAAGAATAGAAGAGATGGCTCTGCCCCTTGGCAGCTGCACCTTTGGGTGAGCTAGCCAGGGCAGTGCTGGAGAACTCACTCTAGTGGCATGGGTGTGGAAAAGCTGGTGGGTTGACCAGCTCAGCTACCATCCAGGCCCAGATTCAGGACTCTTAGTTGGCCCACTCGCAACATCTACGCTATCAATGAGCTGTTGACATCTATGAAGGGCCCAGCCCTGCACATCCAAGTCTACAGAATCTCCATGACACAGGGCAACAACGGGATATGCAAAGGAGGCCCAGTGAGGATCCAGTATTGATGGTGTAACAGAAGCCAGAGGCCTGAAGCTGGCCAATGGCTCACTGCAATGAACACTTGCAAGTAAAGAAGTGTGGACAAAGAGGTGTATACGGTGGGACACACTCTGACACAG
>JANHMN010000015.1:66597980-66613140 GCA_030674055.1 Rhabdomys pumilio
TCTCTCTCTCTCTCTCTCTCTCTCTCTCTCTCTCTCTCTCTCTCTCTGCCTTTCTCTGTCTCCCTCAACTCCCCTCCCCATGCCCTGAATAAACTCTATTCTATACCATACTGTTCATATGGCTGGGCCCTTAGGAGAAAGGGAGGCCTCAGCATAGGACCACAGAGGCATCTCCTTCCCCCACACCTAATTGCACATCCACCAAACACATTCCCTCTCCTTATCTTTTTATAAACACAACATACTTGTATCCCTGATGTTATCCCAGGGGATTGATGCTCTATTCACTTTCCTTCTTTTCCAAGCTGGGATAATGTTCGTGGACTTATTTCCAGGGTGCTCTTCTTTCCCCAGCCCACTTAGACGTGTCACTCAGCTCCACTGGTGAACTAGTCACTCCACTCAATGTGGTTTTCAACCCTGACACATTTTACTATTCTTACTGTTTCCTTGTGCCTCTATTTGGAGGTATATCATTCTCATATTTTTGTCTCGGTTTATTTTTTTAGACATGCTTCCAATCAGTACTTTGAATATATTTGAAAAAGATGATCTGAGAATTTTGCCTAGTTAGCCCAGGATCTTATTTATTTCCTCTGTGTTTGTTCCTGTAACTCTGTGTGTCTTGTGCTGTTGTTAAAATCTGGATACCTTAACACAACATGATGTCTTTGGAAATCAGATTCTTCCCGGGCTCCACTGCTGTGGCTTCCTATAACTGTTGCTTAGTAACTTTCCAGAACTAATGTGGAAAGCCTGTGTTTTCTTCATGTGCGTGACTACTAACGCATCTACTTGGCTTATTGATCAGTAAGAGGACAGGCACAGATTTTCCTAAACGCTTGGAACCAGTAAGTCACCTGCCCCAAACCACTGGTTGCTTGTTGGGGCCTGCCTTCAACACTCAGCCAAAGGTTGACAACTGTTCCTTGACCTAAACTTCCTGCTTACACAATCTCTGGGTCACTCCGAGGTGAGGGCCATCCTCCAGTCTGTCCTGATTATAACATGGCCCAAGTACGAGCGTATATGGACATCTCAATCTCTTCAGGATTTTGGTTAGTCTGTTGTTTACAGAAACTACATAAAACAGCTGGGCTGCACAGTTAAAGGAGGTTAAGGCTTCCCACAACAGGGAACTTAAGTCAGATCAAATTGAGAACCTTTGAAAAGGGGTCTTCCTTTTACCACCACCACGTGGTCAAAGAATGGCAGCTTTGTAAGGAGAAGGCTTCATATTCCTGGCTCCATTTTGCTCCCTGAGGTGGTAGCCTGGCTGCCCCAGGAATACAGGCTGCTGTTTTCAAGACCTCCATGCAGCTGGTGTGAGTGAGGGGCTAATATTGGAGCAAGCTTAAAACTCTAAAACTCAGTCTTTTTCTTCAATAAATATTGTCTAAGTTGCTGCAAACCTTCTGTGAGTTGTCAGAGTTCTAAAGAAAAGAACATTCAGTCTTCGCCAACTTCTCCATTATCTCTGTAGAGGACAGACATTTTATGCCTTCGCCATTCTCTACGTCCTTCTCTGTAGAGTTATTTGACTTAACCTTTGAACATCATCCCTCTTGACACTCATCCTCCACCCTTTGGCTGTCAGACTATTGAAACAATAAACCCCAAGAAACTACAATTTCCCCAGGAGTCTAGGCTGGGTGAAGGAAAAGGATGAAGCCTAGTGCCAGCCAGAGGGGGAGTTTGTCTCCTGGAAGGCTTCACACAGTTCTGACAGTGCATCATCATATCACCATGCAGGAGAGACTGGAGCTGAGATGGTGAAGAACAAGACCACACCTTGACAGGACTGCTTAGTTCTGCATAGCTAGGCATTCTGTTTAAATCTAAACCTCATTTCAGGAGCCCGAAGATTGACTGGGGGTGGGACTGGACCATTTTGTTTCTCTTACCATTGAGACCACACTGAACACACCTATTCTGCTTTGCACTAGGTGTTTAATTAGCCTATTGACTAAGACTAGCTTGTTAAGTCTGCCCAGCCCAGGCTCTGACCCTAACAACTCAACACTTGTAAGATCCAGTCATATCTTCCATTGCCGAGACCCGAAACCTTGGCATCCTCCTTGACATCTGCCTCCATCCCACCTCTCATCAAATCCAGTCCATCTCTGAACTGACTGCTGAGTCAACTAGCCTTTACTTCAGCATCACCGATGCCCTGAGCTAAACCAGCATCATTTAGCACCTGGATCATTAGGCAGTTCTCTGGTCCTCTGTGATTCACATCCTCCTACAGTGATCCTTTGTTTTATTATAAAGCAAAAAGGCAGACCATGCCATGTAAATTCTCTTCCTGGTGCTGATTTCTCACCTCATCAGAGCAAAGTCTCAAGGCCTCACGGTGCTCCACTCGGTATGACCATACCCTGGGGATCTTCCAGGTCTTGTCTTCAGCTGCCCTCCTCTGTTCACTTTACTCCAAAGGCCTCTTCAGAGTGCTCACAGGTGTGAAGAACAGTCCCAGCTCAGAGACTGCACTGGCTCTCCTTGTCCGAAACGTCCTTAACTTACACTGATCCCTCACAATGTCACCGTAAATGCAATCCAGCCCCACCCTTATTTGGGTACGGTGGAGGGAGGGGGACTTGCCACACCTTTATCTCATTTTCTTTCTTTCTCTAGTGCTTCTTGTGACTGGATGTATTCATTTGGTTATCTGGAATGTAAGTTAGTTCCATGAGAGCAGAAACTTTCTCTGGCTCACCATTGGATCCTGGCAGCTGGCACAGCTGGTGGTAAACTGAATGTGTTCAACAAAGTCGGCACAGTCTTCGGTAGAATCCCAACCGTCTCTTACTGCACGAGCCTGAACTAACTAAATTTTGGGTGCCCTGGTTTCCTTCTGTATAGGGCTAGTCCCCATATCTAATAGGTTATTGAGAATTAAATGGATAAATATATGCAAAGCACTGTAGACACTTTGTGCCTCTTACATAGTATATATTAATATAATTGTACTCAAGTGATAACCCAGCGTTCTAATGCATATCATGTATTCAAGAAGGTACTGCATGATTATTCAGATTTTGTAAAAGTGTTACTATATGTCTATTGAGATATTGAAACTGAAACATTACATTTAAAAAGGTCTAATATTTTCTGCAAGTTCAACTAATTCCTTAGCTATCACACCTCAAGAACTTTCACATTATCTCAATGCTACTGGTTCCTAGATGCAGCCGACTGGGGATTTTGATGTTTGAAATTTGCATTTGTGGGGAGTTTCCTGTATGCTTGTTTTCAACTCGTTTACTTAGTAATTTTGCCTTTTATTTTTAATCAACAAGTCGAAGTACAGTCTTACCTTACAACACTTGACAAGCCAGTTTCTACTCACTGCGGGCAACAACCTCTTTAAGACAGACTTTAAACTGGAAGAGCTTAGTTTTCAATCATAACTTCCAGACCTGAGAAAAAAACTCCTGAGGCATGTTTGCTGACTTATAAATGCCAGGCTCCACATTGCCTAGTTGTGTTCAGAATCAGAATTCCCTTTGATTCCTGGGCCCCTTGCCATGACAACATGCAGCTAAGACTATAAACAAGTCAGGACTGCCTCATGCTTAAAATCCGCACAGGAGGAGCTGTTCCAAGAGGGAAAAGCAGCTCAGGCACAGCCTGAGTCACCGCCTGGACACCTGCTCTCCATAGCCCGGGGCTCTCAGATGATCTGTATTACAGGAACATGGTCACTCAATAACTCTTGAATTCACTTAATGCAACAGGAATTAAAACCTATTCCGGGGCTGGGAATCAGCACTTGCCAATCATATACAAGGCCCTGAATTCTAGCTTCAGCAATGCAAGACAAACAAGATTCTATTACTGGAAAAATAAATAAATGAAATTTTTCAGTATACCTGGACCAATACACACTTGCCTGAGAAATGCCGGATTAAATAATCACAGGACTCCCTTCTGGCCTAAAATTTGCCTTCCTGTTAAATAAATAAATAAATAAATAATAAATTTATAAAATTTATTTAAACTTTAATATTCAAATAAATATTAAAAACTGTTTTGAATAAAACTTTTTGATGAATTTATTTTACTTCTTTATTGGGTAACATAGTCACATAATTCGTAAACAATTTATTTTTTAAATATTTGCTGTGGCAAATTTGGTGATGCACACCTATAATTGTAAGAGTCACAGGCAGGTGGATCAAATAAACCAAAAACCAAACAAAAGCCACTTGCTGTGAAGTGTCCTCAGCTCCTCATCTGCTTCCCACATTCTCCCTCATGCCACACCCTCCCCTGCAAGCATTCCCACTACCTAGTCTCTTGTTCCTTCACTAGGGTTCTTCAAATACATGGGTGAATACAAACCTGCACTCAACAACCTTCCCAGACAGACAGACAGACAGACAGACAGACACTGTGCTCCAGTCAGCTTCTTTTGTTGTTTTAGTTTTTAAATTTTTAGAGACAGTATTTCTCTGTGTAGCCCTGGCTGTCCTGGAACTCATTCTGTAGACCTGGTTGAACTCATATTCAGAGATCCACCCACCTCTGCCTCCCAGCTGCTGGGACTAAAGGCGTGCCCACCACCGCCTGGCCTTTTCATTGAAAAGTAACAGCTTCAGAGGCTGGAGAGAGCACTTGCTGCTCTCAGAGCACCTAGGTTTGGCTCCCAATAGCCACAGTGTGGTTCCCATTGCTCATAACTCCGGTATTGGAGGATCTGGTGTATTCTTTTGACCTACACGGGTACCAGGCTTTTATATGGTGCAGATACATGCAGGTAAATAACTTCATAGACAGAGCCAGGCAGTGGTGGTACATGCATTTAATTCCAGCACTTGGGAGGCAGAGGCAGGTGGATCTCTGAATACGAGGCCAGCCTGGTCTACAGAGTGAGTTCCAGGACAGCTGGGACTACACAGTAAAACGCTGTCTTTAAAAAGTCACATAGACATAAAATAATTATTTTTATTTTAAATTATAACTTTAGGGCCTGGAGAAACGGCCTAGTGGTGAAACTCTGGCAGGAGTCAATGCCTCCATGGGCATGTGCACTTATGTGCACATAGGTGCACACACACCCACACAGAAGGAGAGATATCATCCATGGTTATGAGCACCCAAGTTTGGTTCCCAGCACCCATGTCAGGTGGCTCACAACTGCCTAGAACTCTAGCTCCAGGGGATCCAACGTCATCTTGAGGGGATCCAGTGTCATCTGGCTTCCACGGCACCTGTACATGTAGGGAACACACATCAACATGAATATAATTTAATAATAACAACAACAATAACAGCAATACTTTTAATGCTCTCCAGGTCAGGGTACAGGACTTCCTTGCTTTTTCTCAGGGTTATAATATAGGGGTAAACCATTCTCTTTCTTTTTTTTTAGTGGTAGATTTTTATTTCTTTTTCTTGTCTTTTTAAAACAGCCTATTTGTTTTTATTTTGTGGTCATTGGTGTTTGTGAGGGTGTCAGATTCCCTGAAAGTGGAATTACAGTCATTTGTGAGTTGCCATGTGGGTACTGGGAATTGAACCCAAGTCTTCTGGAAGAATAGCCATTGCTCTTACCCACTGAGCCGTCTTTCAGCCCCAGTCTCCTTGTCCTGCAGATGGTTTCTGTTCCTTTGCTTTCATAAACAAGTGCTTCACTTTCAAGTATGTACCCTTGTTTTCACGTTGTAACTACCTTGGAGCTAAGCGGGATGGTGGTGCACAGTAGTCCAGGGCAGGCCTTGTTCCTGCTGTCCTCAGGAGTCTGCAGGTCATGGTTCACTGACTCAGGATTATTCTTCAAGCCCCTAACTCTTGGAGGTGAAAATATAAGGCAAACAGAGTTTATCTGGGGCTCAGGAGTTATTTAAAATAAAATAATAAAATTTCATACATGTATTTTGTGTTGCTGGGGTTGGGACTCGGAGCCATATATATTGCAGGCAAACTATTGCAGGCCATAATCTGAAGTCATAAGACTTTTCTCACATCCCTCTCAGGCCTCAGAGAACAACTGAGGAATTCCCAACCCTGTTGAACTACGGCAAGCCTAATAACTGTAATTAGCTAACTGCACAATTAGGACTGGTTAAACATGTCACAGAAGAGGCTTCCAGTCTGCTTCTCACAGCTGGAAACAGCCTGGCTCAGCCCAACACCTACAAAAGGCTGCTCTTCTCTGCATCAGCTCTGCATGTGCTTAGAGCATGTCTGCCTCCCGAGTGCCACTGCTCTTTCCTGCCAGGTTCATTTCCTTCCAGCACACTGCTTCACACGAACATCAGCCAAGGATGCTATCATCTTTGGCTTAGTTATTCTACACTTAAATTGAGATATAATGTATATGTAGCAAAATGCACAGATCTTAAGTCTATATTGAGACAAAGTCTCACTATGTGACCCTGGCTGGCCTCAGACTTACAGATATCAACCTGCCTCTGCTTCCCAAGATTGATTCTGGAGCCACTACGTCAGCCAAATTCTTACAAATGAAGTACATAACTAACTATCAACATCTCAGTCAAAATAAGTTAGATTCACGTTATTTTCTTTTGCTTTCTTAGTAATTTTGAGTTTTACTGAATCATTAGTAAATGGAGACAAGGTGAGATACTGGCATGTTTAACTTTCTAGAATTAATATAGTAATTTTCCAATAGATTCATGATATCAAACTTTAATTACTCTTAAAATGATATTCTGTAGAGGAATTTTAAGCCAACAACATGGCTGTTCTGGCAAGGGATCACATTCCAAAGACCTTCTACATCTGTGTGATCTAGCTGGAATCAAAACATGCCCTTGGTACATACCTTTAATCCCTCTGGCTGAACACACCTTTAAGAGAAAACTAGTTTTTAGAAGGAAGCAGCCATGTTTGAAAGTGATGTCTAATTGAGGAGCAGACAAAGTGAAGAATCAAAGAAAGATTTAACAGTCAGAGATAGAATATTCCCAACTCTCATGAGAACAGAAGAGGAAAAAGAGAATCTATTTAAGAGCAATACAAGGAGAGGGCTTCTGTCAGTTGGGAGTCAGTACAGTGAATGCAGTGTAGTGGAATGGAATTTGTTCTTGAGTTCACACAATTAATTCAGTGCAGGTCAGCGGAGGCAGTTGAAGCCAGAGAATAAGAAGGAGCCAGAAGATTAGAACAAATTGTCAGAGTTAGTTTGAAACCAGGCAGAGCAATTCAGTGAGTAGCTGAGAGAAGCCAGATGGAATCAGTCAGCTTGGAGAGGAGTTTGAGCCAGAACAGTGAGTTGAACCATCCAGCCAAAGTTCAGAAAGAAGTAGAAAGGATGAGCTTATTCACTAGTAATCCTCCAAGATGACAATTACATCTAGCAAATAAAAGTTACTTTTATAATATTCTCATAAATTCTTTGTCCTGTTTGTCGAACATGACACTGAAAAATGCTTATTTCTAACTTTGTTCTTTGACAATTTCATACATGTATCGAATGTTTTCTGATCATTTCTCTACCCTAAGTTATCTCCCTCCCATTTGTATCAATTCTACCTTTTCTCTGCCTGTCCCTCCCAGATTCATGACTTTTGGTCTTAACCATGACTTGTGGCCCATTTAATTTAATTAAGATCTTCTGTGTGACAAATGGAACTATACAATAGCATGGCATATGGTGGGGTCACCAGTAGGTATACAACCAAAGGCAATGACTCCCTTTCTCTCTGCATCTATCTATGACATCTGGCTTAGCAGTGAGGAGTTGAGTCCCCTGAGCTCCTCTTCCCTGCATGCCTGACTGCCGATCAGCCACTTGTGCAGGTTCAGTGCAGGCATGCATAGATGCTGTGAGTTCATTACAGTGGCCATGTCTTTCCCAGAGCATTCCTCAGCCCTACTGTCTATCTTCCAGCTCTTAGATTCTTTCTGACCCCCTTTCCACATTGTTTCCCGAGCATCTGAACAGGAGGCATACACGTCTTGTTTAGGGCTGAGTGCTCACCACTATTCACTCTCAGCATCTTGTATAGCCATAAGTCTCAGCACTCACTGATGTTCAATGGAAAGAAACATTTCTCTGAATAAGAATGAGAGGAGCATTTGTTGAGTGTGGTCTCTGGATCGGGTGGGAGCATAGTCTGTAGAAATTCTGGTGAAAGGCTGGTTGGATCTGGAAGGCCCAGGGAGAAAAGAGATAGTTCTACCATGATGGGTGGCATGGTGAGGTGGGCAGGTGGAGAGGGTGTGTGTGTGTGTGTGTGTGTGTGTGTGTGTGTGTGTGTGTATAAGAAGAGAAGGAGAAAGAGGAGGAGGAGAAGGAAGAGAAGGAGAAGGAGAAGAAAGAAGTTTGTCTTTCCGAACAGCCTCCTTCATGTCTCTTTCCAGCCCTCTCCTCTACCTCACCTCAGGGAACTATTCTATGTTGATTTCATTTAAGGAAAATAACTGATTATGACAGGAAATAGGAAGTAGCAATCGTCTTGAAGGGAACCTATGATTCAGCCTCATGCCTTTGAATCCTCTCATTTGGGGGAGGTGCCCTAGTCACTGAATACATACTTGCTTTGTTCTTCACAAAGTCACTGGGTACTATGTAAAAGGTATTTTGTTTTTCTTAAATTAATAAAAATAATTCAAGTTTTGGAGACATTTCCAGATTTGGACCTCAAGTTGCAAACTAGAGACTCAGCAAACACTCTAAAGTAGGCACCAGGGGCAGAAGTGAACTCTGCAGAATATCTGTCCATACCCTATGAGCAGCACAGCTTCGCATTACAGAAAGGAAGCTAAGTAGGAGAGTATTGAACACAGGCGTCAAAAGCCAAGCAGAAAGTACCACATGATTAGAGCCCTCTGGGGACAAGAAATAACTTCAAGGCATGGTCTCACCAGATACCCAGGGGATTTCAGCTTATGGCTGAGAACTGACCAAGGACACTGTTGTTGCTAATGACAGGGAGGCTAACATATTCAGTGTGACTGTAGGATGGAGGAGCACAGGCTTGCCCAGCTCCCTTGGGTGAAGTCAGTGATTCTGACTAAGAGGCATGAGCTACAAGCCTGGGCAGAGCACAGTGCTCCTCTGGCTCAAGATCTCTTTCTTTGCAGCAGTGAGACAGGCGCCCTGGACATGATAAAGCACCTCAGCTACACCCCCCACCTCATCCCCCCATGAATGTAGGGCAAGCAAGAGTGCATGAAGCGCATTCACAGCAGGGAGAACAAGCTGTCTCATTGCTGGGTGTGAGGATCCCCAAAAAGAGAGGGCAGCAGTGCTGCTTCCAGGAGGATGCCCCATCCTCCCTCTCACCACAGTCCCTAAGGCTGCCACCGCCTGAGTAGCTGAGCACCTACCTAGGGTGCTGAGCTGAGACGGTGAGCAACACTCTTGACCAAGTTTAAAGTGACAGGAGTAGAATTGTCCTTCCTCAAGTGTCCTTCCTCAAGAGTCCTCCCTCAAGAGTCCTCTCTCAAGAGCCATACAGCCCTCCAAGCATTTGTACCAGCCACCAGATTGGTGGGATCAGTGGCTTCCACCTACAAGTGACAGCATGACTCAACTCCTACCCTGGACTATATGGAGCATGCGTGGAGGTTCTGTGCTTCGTGCTAGTCAGGAAAAGAAAAACATCTCCATCACCTGGCACCTTGACTTGGGTCGTCCTGGTTGTTAGGGTAACCCTTGGGGCAGCATCACTTGCCTTAGCAAGTGCTCCCAGTAACAAGGGATGCCAACTTGCTCGTCAAGCCCAACCCCGTCCTCCTTGCTCACTTACAATTATAAATCTGCTCATTCTCTAGGACCTAACTACAATATTATTACTTAGAATCCCTCAGTCAGAGACTTTGCCGCAGCATTTGCTGGCCTCCTTCTCACATCTTTTGGACCTGATAGATTATGAGCCACACATCTTAATATTCCACACAGCGCATTGTGTCTAGAAACTATCCCTTTCATTGCTACCAAGGTGGAACCTACACTGGGAATATCTAACATCTTTACTCCATCTGTAGCTGTGATCAGTGGTCACTTCCTGGAGTGGGAGACAATTCCAAACTCTTGCTGAGATGGCAGGTGTTAAACCCCAACCTCAACCCATCAACATGTAGCAGGCCTACATGTTGTGTTTGATCCAATTAGAGCCAAGCTTAAGACTTCTAATCAATGGAAGCTAGAGCCTGTCTCTTGCTGTTTGGAGCTATCTTGCAGCTCTCACTTAGCAAGATTGAAAAGGAGTCAGGCCTACCAAAGAGTTCAGGACAAGAGGGAAAACACAGAACAAAAAGGAGCTGGAGCTCTAACTAGAATATATATAAGAATCCTAGCCAAAATACTTAACTTTTCAGCCATGTGAACTCACAAATCCTACTCATGGTGTGTTCAATCAGAGGTGTGGTGTCCTGACTAGTATATTGGAAATTATATAGTTTGAGCCCAAGGCCTGGTGCAGTGTCCAAATAGGAAGGTAGAGAGAAAGTGTCCAGGGTCATAACAACCCACTGTCAAGAAATCTCAGTGTCCCATGGAAGCTACAGTAGTCCCTCCTGGTGTCAGCTCATCTAATGAACTAAGGGCTTCCCACTAGTCTCCACCTCCCAAAGGTCCCACCATTGCCTAGTGCTGCCACAATGGGGCCAAGCTCTCAGCTCACCCTTTGAGTGTGAACCCTTAGGAGCCACACTCAAAGCTCACAGTCACAGACCCTAAATTTTATAAAGAGAAAACACTCCTAGTCCCTAAAAGGGTTACAGCATCTAATTTTACAAGATTGCACACTTTAAAGCAGGGTTTCTCAACTTTCCTAATGCTGTGAGCCTTTAAAACAACACAGTTAGACCTCATGTTGTAGTGACCCCAAAACCATAAAATTATTTCAATGCTACTTCATTACTGTAATTTTGCTACTGTTATGAATTGTAATGTAAACATCTGATATTCAGGAAATCTGATATTTGACCCCCGTGAAAGGGTCATTTGACCTCTCAAAGGAGTCATATGACTGACCCACAGTTGAAATCTGTAGCTTTCAAGCATTTGACAAGATACGGAACTGAGGAATCCAGATAATTTTTTTCAGTGCTAGGGACCAAATTCAGGGTCTTGTACATGCCAACAAGTGCTCAAGCACTGAGCAGATTGTAAACCCTCATTCTTTAAAATAGGTTGTTGTTGATTTAGGTATCTGAGTATTTCTGAAATTTTAATCTGAATTCCTTTTTTAAAATTGTGTGTGTGAAGTATATGAGAAGCTCGGTAATGAGAGAGAGAAAGAGAGAGAAAGAAAGAGAAAGAGAGAGGGGGCATGGAGGCAGAAGTTCATGTGTCTCCACCAGTCAAAGATAGTTTACATAGCTAGGTTGGGTATTAGGTTACACTTCTGATTGAGCATTACCATACTTACAAAGCCCTTGATTAACATTTAAAAAATTGTATAAAAGCCAAATGGAAAAGGGGGGGCACGAGATAGGGGTTTTCTGGGGAAGGGAAATGGGGAAAGGGATTGGCATCTGAAATGTAAATAAAATATCCAATAAAAAACAATCTCCATATTTAAAAAATAAAATTGTGTGTGTGTGTGTGTGTGTGTGTGTGTGTGTGTGTGTGTGCGTGTGCGCGTGTGCGCGCACGCGTGTGTGTAGAGAAAGAGAGAGAAAGAGAGGGGGGGTTGGGGAGGATATGAGTGAGTAGGTAACACATACCCTGGATCTGTAACTAAAATAGTTGTAGACTGTCTAATGTGAATCTTCTAGGAGAGCAGCAAGCACCCTTAACCACTGAGCCATTTCTCTACTGGTTTAAACCAAATTCTTAAAAAGTATGTAAGGCTCTAATAAGCTGTAATATAAAGAATTGTTTTCTTTATATTACATGTATATTATTTGTGATACCTTTATTAATATTTAAAGAAATAAGATTAGCTTTTAGCATAATACAATTTGTGTTTCCAGCATATTCTGTGGGAGGCAAAACAGGGTTCTGATCCATGGAAGGTGATGGTGACTTTTACGATGGCTCCATGCCTTGACCTTATTGACAACTGTGGTTTAAGGTTTTGCAACCTGCTTGTCTCTTGCTTTCTTGGCAAGCATTCCTAAGTCCTCTCTCCTGGGGCCTTGTTCCTTATGAGCTGGGACCATGCCTTGTGCCTCTTTCATAAGCCATCCCCCGCCCCCCATGCTGTAGGGAACACCAGAGCTTCCCCAGAGCTGGTGGACAACTCATGGAAATTTCCACAGCAGTTGTTCATCCCACCCCCACCTGGGACCTGGCTTATAAGTATGACCAGCCCAAGGACACTGAGCCTGGCTCTGGGACAGGCTCAAGGTCTATTTACAACTTTTTATCTCAGAGTTGGCATGTTGGTGCTTTGTACTCAGGAAACCTCTTGCCCTAGTCAGCATAGCAACATGAATCCATATCTGGAAGGGAATTAGGAGGCCAGGCATGCCAACCTGACCCCCATCATGGCTGCATGATTGGTTCACTGTTACCCTATTTTTGTTTATTTATTCTGGTTTGGAGTTTAAATCTTTGTTGGGAATGAAGAAAACCTCCCACTACTAGATAAACAACATGCTTTTTGAATTAACAGAGCATCTGATATGTCTTTATGACATCTTTATGACAACTGAAAAAGTTCTTAACGAACTCACATCTCACGTTTCCCTTACTGCATGAAATCTGTCTCCCACATACATTTCTGTGAGCTCAGAGCACTGACAGAATCAGTCATTGAGGTAGCCATAGGGCCCTGAGGAAGCTGCAGGGTGGGGCTGCTCCTGAACACCCGGTGCCAGAGGACAATGGGTGAAGAGCCATCCAGCCTCCACCAGAGCAGCTATTGTTCTCTCATCCCAGACAAAGGCCCCCAGCCAGAGAAGCTGAGAACAGAACTCAGCCCAGTGTTCATACTGCATCCTGAGGTACACCGTGTGATTCTTTTGACCTCAGAAGTTTCTTTTTAAGGCCTGTTTACTCCATTCCTAACTTTATTTGATGAGCTCTGCAGTATTCTTTTACCAGTGGATGTGTGTTATGCATCATATGCCAACTGGAGCCTTCTAAAGAAAATTGGTTCAAACTTCTGGCCTACCCCCCAGCAGAAGTCTAAAGTCCTCCAAAGGCCGGCCAGTTCCTGGAGGCAGCCCAAGGCAAAAGGTGGGAATGGCTTTCCCTCATCACTGGCCCTGGCTCTGAGCCCCACATCTGCTGAACTCACATATGACCTGTCCCTATCTAGGTCTGTGCTGGCCCCTCCAAAGAAGCACAGGGGTCTAGACAACAACTCTAGATTGGATATTAGATGCCTCCAAGTTCTGTATGCCTCCCTGTGAAGACACTTTGCAGTCTAGTTCCCATCAAAAAGCAGCTTTGATCTTCCCAGCTTTCCTCCGTACCCATTCCCTCTTAAATGCCTCCACATAAGAGTCTTCTTGCTCGCTCTGTTCTGTAGATCCAATTATTCTGCCAAACTCAACTATTCAGATTCAACCAGATTCAACCAATGTTTTCTACTAAATTCTTCCCAATGACAAACCGACATCTGGGAAAACCAGAAACAGTGGAGAGAAGCAGTTCCTCAGGTTCGATTCTTACAGCCAGGGCCATCTGTTGGGAAGATGAAAGCGAGGGAAGGTCACATGACTTGGGAGCCTGGAAGGCTCTGACTCTGCACCAAGAATTGGGAAGGAAGGGGAATTTCAGGATACCTGGAGAAGCAGGATGCACGCCTAATCTCATGAGTCAAAATAAAAGGAAAAATGGCTCACACAGAGCCAAGTGAGGTTGTAAAATTACAGATTATCCCTCTTTAAAACTGGAGAGAAATACTTCTATAATCAAACACAAGAGCAAGTGGGCTCCTAGACCTTTTGTTCCTATAAGGAAAGACTCAAAGACACATTTCATAAAGGAGGATGTTTATTAATTCACAGTCAGTGAGTCTAAGAGTCCAAGATTGAATGGTCTATTAATTGAGTCTCCAATGACCTCATGGTGAATGTCATCACAATGACACCCACATGCAATGCAAAGTAGGACCCAGTGGATGCAACTGTAGGCAGGGCCCTTCTACAGCAACTCATTCTTGGAAGAACTGATGTATTCCCTAAGACGAGTGCTCATCTTTTCTGAAAACAGGGCCATCAATGACCTAGTTACTTGCCACTAGGCTCTCACTTAACGATCTCATTCCTCTCCATATTGCCTTACTAGGGATAAGCTTCTGGAACCAGAGCCTCTTGGGTAAGAATCCCATCAAATCCACAGCCAAGAGTTGAGTGGTCAGGAGGGTGTTCTTCTTCTAGCTGACAAAGGCTCTGGCATCTTCACTTTGTGACTTCCAAGGGTGACATGGGCACAGGGTTCAATGGCCAAACCTGGTAGCAGTGTCCATCTCATGTGCCATTGCTTCTCCAGCTGAAATGTGTTTCCACAGAAAAATGCACTAATTTGTGGGGTAGCTGACAGGCTCCTGAAAACCCTTTGATTTTTCTTAATAAGGAGAAGGAAACAATAATCAGGACAGAAAGTTAAGGGGCAGTTTTGGTTCTGAAGAGATCATAAGAAAACACCTTGTTGTTCCAGAAGACCTCTGTCTTTTGACCTGGGTATCCGAGGATACTGAGTGGGGTCATAGGAAGTTAAAATTTATCTTCAAGAAATCTTGGTGAGCAGAAATGTTGTGGGAAGGTTGAAAGGCCCACACTGTCATCTTGCTTGTCCAAAAGACTACAAGATCTGAATCTAAAAGGCTTGCACAGGTGAGATAGACATTAGCACGGTAGTCGGCTAAAGAGATGATCAAATGAATGGACTTGGATATTCAGAAGGGTGGAGACTCACCCGAGAGCCAGTGTGTCATCCAGACCAGGCTTGTTTCCTCCCTCTAAGAGAGTTAGCTCTAACAATGTCCGTATTCTTAAGAAGTATATCCTAAGCAAATCGTTTAAAACATTGTAAAGGATATAGGTCCTTGTGCACAGGGGTGAGCACTGGGGAAAGGCAGGAAAGCTAAACACCCAGGCTTATCTCTTCAAAGGAAGATGTTCGCCTGTTTCCACTGGGAATGCTAGGAATGGCTGTAGTTTACAGCCTGATGATCTTCTGCTACCTTAGGGCCAGGCTCCCCGAACCCCCCAACTACTGTGCTTGTTCATCACAGATGCTCTCTGCATCACAGATGCTCTCTGCATCACAGATGCTCTCTGC
>JANHMN010000015.1:66613150-66634563 GCA_030674055.1 Rhabdomys pumilio
ATGCTCTCTGCATCACAGATGCTCTCTGCATCACAGATGCTCTCTGCTAGACCTTGAGCATCCCTTCTCAGTGAAGAAACCCATCCTTATGAGATGTCGCTTGTACCTTACAACAGCCTAAGTGATTTCTGCATTATCATAGGGCCAAACCTGATTCCTACAAGCTATTACATTTACTCCCATCATTCTCCCTAGATCAGTGGCTCTCAACCTTCCTAATGCTGTGACCCTCTAATACAGTTCCTCATGACGGGTCAAGGAAAGGGCTCAGTGGGTAAAAGCGTTTGCCACACAAGTGTAAGGACCTGAGTTCAAATCCCAGATCCCACATAAAGCTGAGCACAGTACACATCTGTAACCCTAATGGTCCTATAGTGTGATGGAAGATGGAGACAGGACAATCCCTGGAAGCTCATGGGCCAGCTAGCCTAGTATACACACATGAACAACTAAGAATGTGTCTCACACAAGGTAAAAGGCAAGGACCTACTACCAAGGTTGACCTCTGACCTCGATATATACACCATGGCATGTGCCCACACTCACACAGAAGAATCATACACAAACATAAGCAAAAATTTGAAGTGTTTATAAAATACCATCAACAAAAAAGGGAAAACATTAAAAATAGAAATACTGTTATCTAAAAATACCACTACTGAGCATATAGCTAATGAAATCAATTAGTATCCTGAAGCCACTCTCTCTGGGTCATTGCAGACTGTTCCCAATAGCTGAGAAATGGCCACCACTTACGTGCCCATCCATGGATGAACGGATGAAGAAAGCATACATATGCCCTAAGAGTAGCCTTAATAACAAGAGAATCTTGTAATCTGCTGTAACGTAGCTGAACCTGGAAGGCATGGAGTTAAGAGAGCCAGGCACAGAAAGACAAACACCAGATGATCTTGCTTGTGTGTGGAATCTAAGAGGGTTGAATTTAGAAAAGCAGACGGTAGTTAGCAGGGACTCGGATGGGGTGGGAGATCCAAACCCCACTGGAGGAATGAGTCCAAGAAAGAGCTATTGTACAACATGATAATACTTAAAAAAACCAGCCAGGCTGTGGTGATGCACGCCTTTAATCCCAGCACTTGGGAGGCAGAGGCAGGTGGATTTCTGAGTTCGAGGCCAGCCTGGTCTACAGAGTGAGTTCCAGGACAGCCAGGGCTACACAGAGAAACCTTGTCTCAAAAAACCAAACAAATAAACAAACAAACAAACAAACAAAAAACCAAACCTTAAAAACAGTACATCCTTCAAACTGGCTAAGAGCAGGGCTCAGTTAGTAAAACGCTTGCCTGGCGTGCACAACGCCCTGCGCTCAGTCCCTCAGCACTACATAAAAACCGGCGTAATGGTGCACACCTGTAGCCCCAGCACTTTACCGTACCTGTGTGTTAAAGGTGTGGCTTCCAGCCTGCGGAGACACTGGACCCGTTAGGAGGTTCCTAGAGGAAGGCATTGGTCCCTGGAAGCATGTCTTGGAGAAATGGGTGCCTGCTTCCTGACAGCCATGGCTTGAATTGGGTTTTCCCATCAGTACCCATTCCTCCCATGATCCACTGTGCTGTCACACAGTGACGGATTGGTCAGATATCACTGCACTAACACAGAAGGGCATTTCATAACAGGTCAGTTAACTAAGAACATTGTTTCATCATTAATAAAGATTTTTTCCCAATTTTGTTTACCATCCATATCTCCCTGTGCAGTTTGATTTCTTTGTCCAGACCTAGGCGCTCCTAAAGACAACCAGCCACCTGAATGCAGCTGTGCTTGTAATGGCAGTCCACCATGACACGCCTTGAGCACTACATGTCCTCAGAGCGACAAAGCCAGCAGCCATGGACCAGAGCCTCTGAAACCACAACCCCAAACACACCTCTCCTCCTCTAAAGTTGTTGATCTAACTTACAGAGATGGGGGACTTGCTAAGCCAGCGTGATAACTGTGTGTTGATAAACACTGGTTGGTTCAGGTCATTCCCACAAGAACCAATACAGGTTAAACTAAGACTGGAAAGGGGCTCTGTGAGCCACTGTGTCCTGTGGAGCTAATGTGCATTCACCAACTATCCCCAGCAAAGTAGTCAGGGTCATGCTCGAGCCTGGACCAACATCTTGATGTTTTCTCCAAGAATATGGGTGAGAAAACAGAGCGAAATCTCCCACAAAACAAGGACCTAGATTATGACTTTGTCCAGGACTGGGCAGCTCCTGGCAGAGGCTGGAGGCAGCAGACTGCCTTAGTAAACCTGGGGTGAAGAGCTATGGGGCTCACAGCAGGATATGCTGCCCTCCAGTGGTGAGCTGGTGTGAACAAAGAACAAAGAACACAAAGGCCTAAAGAACAGCTTGGCTTCCAGGTCACCAGAGCACAGACAGAGCCACGTGTGTGTGTGTGTGTGTGCGTGTGCGTGTGCGTGTGCGTGTGCGTGTGCGTGTGCGTGTGCGTGTGCGTGTGCGTGTGTGTGTGTGTACTCACGGGTCAACTCAGTCTTCCTGAAACATACTAGCCTCAGGGCCTCTCACACAGGTAGAAGTTCTTAAAAACTCTAAAACTCATTTTGTGCATTAATTCTGTCCTAGTAGAAACTGGAAGTCAAAATTTTATATACTGAGTCCTTTAAACTAATAATCACCATCTTAATATAAACAATGGTTTTATCAAAATAGTTCTGAAAAAACTTGAATGAAAAGAATGGCATGTAGTTACACTTTTGCAGTATTTTTAAAGATTGATTTTTTTGTTACTTTGTTATGTATGTGCCACAGTCAGCTCTCTGGAAGGAAGCCAGGGTTACAGGGGGGTGCGAGCTGCCATGTAGGTGCTGGAACCAACCCCAGGTGCTCTGGAAGCACACCTGGGTTCTCTTTGGTTTCTTCTTACTTTTATGTATATGGGTGTTTCCCCTGCACATGTCTGTGCACTGTGTACATGCCTTGTGTCCATAGAGGCCAAAGGAGAGAGTTAGACCCCTTAGAACTGGAGCCATTGTGTATGTGCTCAGAATCAAACCTGAGCCCTCTGGAGGAACAGAGCCTCTAACCAGCGAGCCATTTCTCCAACCCCTTTTGCAGTTTTCTAAAAAAGATCTATTTATTTTATTTATATGAGTACACTGTAGCTGTCTTCAGACACACCAGAAGAGTATGTTGGATCCCGTTACAGATGGTTGTGAGCCACCATGTGGTTGCTGGGAATTGAACTCAGAACCTTTGGAAGAGCAGTCAGTGCTCTTAACCGCTGAGCCAGCTCTCCGCCCCTTATGTGTGTGTATGCACACGTGCATGTGCATATACATGCCATGGCACATGTGTAAAGGTCAGAGGGCAACTTATATGAGTCAGTTTTCTGTTTCCATTATCAGGAACTCAGGGATCAAGCTCATGTCACCAGGCCTAGCAGCAAGCACCTTTATACCCTGCGCCATCTTGCTGGTCCAACATAATAATTTTTTTTTTTTGTAGAACAGAATGGACTTGCAGAAGACAGCTCTATTCTATTCAGTATTAAATCCTTTACAATATCCTGCATCACATGGCTTTTGGGAAACCTGTGCACACTGGTGCGAGAAGAACAAGAACCCAATGTTACATAACATTATTAAGACATCATCTTGTCCCCCAGACCCCCAGGACCACACTTTGAATGCCACTGCTGTCCAGTTTAAGCTTGGCATTGAGTGGACTCTGTTTTTTTCTGTCAGGACATCAGTTCCTCAGCCAGTAACAAGCCTGGGAGGAGGGACCCAGGCAAGGGAGGCTGCCCAGACCACTGAGGAGCAGAGCTCACCTAGACCTGGAGAGGAAGAACCATCATGTCCCTGCCTCTCTTTCTCCCAGCTCACCCACACGGAGGCTGGGCAGTACCCAGGTGGCCTGACTCCAAAGGGAAGCTTCCAGCACAGAGAGGAGTGCATCCTGATTGATTTTCTTTAATGGACTTTAGATGTGGGACAGAAAGAACTAGGGTACTAGGTAAGAGCCAGCATATGCAAATAATCCCTGAATTTAGGAGGTGGAGGCAGGACAATCTGGAGATTAAATCATCCTGGGCTATAAATTTGAGGTCAGCCAGGGTGGTATGACACCCTGTACCAGCCCTTTTCCTATTCAACTCTTCCTTACCCATCCCTCTGTCAAAAGAGAAGAACTAGATAAGATGTGTGTTGACACAATATTTCCCTGGCAGGGACATGAGTTTGAACTCTCCAGGCTGGTGCCAGGGAGCAAGGCATGGCAGAATGAGGTACAGGTTCCAGGTATCTAGGACTTTGGATCCATAGCTCTCTTCTCCCTCCCCAGGCTTCTGTCTAATAGGCCAGTAGAGCCTCAGGCAATAGATGGGACCTGCCTGCCCTGCGTGGAACCCTAGGAATTACAGGCTACAGAGGTCCTTGTCAGCCTTCCAGCAGGGACTCAGAACAGAAATGGCCACAGAAGGACCCCGGAGTCCCATGAGACCCCTGTAGGTCCAGCAAGAAGAACCCTCTCTGCATGCATAGTAAGGTCCTACAGTCAGATAAAAAGAACGTGATATGAATCCTGAGACCAGAAATGACTTTGTCACCACTAAAGTAGACAAACAATGAACAATTTGGGAAGGATCTCAAGAAACCAGTACAGTCGGCACAGCACTGAAAAGATAAAGATAAAATATTTTGGAATAAACTTACCTCAAGAGGGAATCACTTGCATGCAGAAAACCACAGAAGATTGCCAGGAGAAATTAAAGAAGGCATGAATAAATGAAAAGGCTTCCTGTGGTCATGGATGTGATGACTTAATAGTGTTAAAAAACCACACCAGCCAAATTGGCCTACACAGAAATCCAGTTCACTCCCTGTCCTGCTGGGGTGTCTATTGCTGGGCATGACCAAAACAACTTGTGAGGAAGGGTTTATTTGGCTTACACTTCCACAGTGCTGCTCATCATCCAAAGGAAGCCAGGACAGGAACTCAAGCAGGGCAAGAACCTGGAGGCAGGAGCTGATGCAGAGGCCATGAAGGGTGATGCTTACTGGCTTGCTCAACCTGCTTTCTTAAGGCACTCAGGACCACCAGCCCAGGGGCGGCCCTGCCCACAATGGGCTGGGCTCTCTCCCACCAATCACTAATTAAGAAAATGCCTTACAGCTGGATCTTACGGTGGCACTTTCTTGATTAAGAGTTTCTCCTTTCAGATGACCCTAGCTTGTGTCAAATTGTCAGGACAAGCCAACCCAAAAAATAATCTCCCTCAGAGAGCCACATCCACTCAACAAAGAAAGGCTTTAGCTGTTCTTCAACAAATAGTGTGATAAGAAAACCCAGTTTCTTGTTTGTGAAAGAATGCAGTGGGCCCTCAACTTTATTCCATATAAAAAATTAACTCTAAATGGATTAAAGATCCAAATATAAGATCCCAAACCATAAAACCCCCAGACAAAAACCGAGCCGAAAAGCTTCATAACATTAGATTAGGCTGTAATTTCCTGGAGGTAACAACTAAAATCCCAGGAAACAAAAGAAAAGTGGACAGACATGAGCTCATCAGATGTAGACACTTCTGTGGGAGGAGACAGGTCACTGGCAGAACGAGAGTCTACGGTCGGAGCCTAGAGATGTTTGATGTGGTGCTTTCTGCATCAGGGTGACAACTTGAGAAGTGACTGTGCCATGCCTCTCTCAACAGTAAGGGAAGAAGGAACTGGCCCGGGTGAGCTGCCTTTACCCGTAATCACTGTGCTACAGAACTTACTCTGAAACCTCTGGCTGACCCAAAGGCCAACGACACCACCTCAACTGCCAACTCGCTGGCTGTATGCCACCCTGAAAGAAAGGTCCATTTTATTGCCATCTGAAGGTGGCTGGTCCACGTAGCACCAATGTACTGCGGTCTGTAACTCTGTCCTCTAGAATACCTCCTTCCTCCATGACGGTGGCTGGGTTCTCTAGTCTTCTCCCCTCTCACATGGCTCTACCACCTCAAGACACAGGGAACAGTGCTGTTCTGTGCTGAAGTGTCTCTGAGGTCATTACATGTGTGCCTCTGTCCCCTGTACTATGTGACACAGGACTGTCTGTGCAGTGCCACATCATGCCCAACAGTGGGTTCTTATCATCAACCCAGCAAAACCCCAAGATGATTAGAAGATGGCCATTCAGAGCTGCAGGCCCTAAATCAGAAGCTGAGGGAAGTGAATAAAAGAACTTCAGATATTTCTCTAAAGACAACACAAACAACCTAAAAGCATGTAAAAAGATGCTCAAATCCAAAACAAAGTGACCACGAGATACCTTATACCCACGTGGATGGCCACTGTCAACCAAACTTGCTAACAAGCGTTGGCCAGGATTTGGAGAAATCAGAAACCACAAGAATACAGGAGAGGCTGTAAAGTGAGTCAGTCCCTATGAGAAACAGCCCCTCACAGAGTCAGAAGTTGGAATATCGGATGAACAGCAATTCCATTGCTGGAGATGGGGGCCTCAAACAGATATATGTGTACCTGTGTTCAATACAGAGCTGCTCACATTGGTCGTATGGCTCAGTGGGCTAAAGAGCTGGTTGGGACAGATACGGTGAAGAAGAACTGGCTTCTATGGCTGTCCTGTGACTGCCATACATGCGCCGTGGTATGCGCCATCTCCTCATACAATAAAGAACAGAACGTAAATGTAAAGCAAAATACAAGTCACAACACCCAAGAGGTAGATGCAACTCAAATGTCCACCACTAGGGGGCTAAACAAAGCGTGTGTGTGTGTGTGTGTGTGTGTGTGTGTGTGTGTGTGTGTGTGCCCGCACACCGTGGAGCATTACTCAGCCTTTTACAAAGGGAGGAAAGCTCTGTACTTTCTGCAACACGACTGAACTCTGAGGACACTGTGCTAATTGAAATAAGCGGACATTAAGCAGCCAATACTGCATCATCAGCTCATAGGAAGGATGGAGGCGTGGTCAGACAACAGCTAATAGGTGAGCTGGGAGCCGGGGAGTTGGGGCAGTGAGTGGGGGTGGGAGTATTTAATGAATACAGAGTTTCAGTTTTGCAAGATGGGAAAGTTTCAGAGCTCTGTTTCACAACACCACAAATGTGACCAGCTCTCCTGAACTGCACACCTAAAACTGGTGGAAATGACACATTGTGCGTGTTTTAAACACATTACACACACACACACACACACACCACACACATCATACCAGACACACATATACACACCACAACACCACACACACAAAGTGAAATATACCAACTGAATCCCAACATGTACCTATTAGATCCCATCCCCCCACCCCCCAAGTGTTGTTACATGGGCCATGGAGATAGAGCAAAGAACAATCCACAAAACAGTTTATCAGGAATTAGTTGAGAGTCCATTTTTCCTCAATAGACAACATGGAACTTAAGTTACAGAAAAATGAAGAAAGTTGTTGTAACAAACACTTAGCAACCACCTTGCTACCTTTCCTTCCTCACTGACTGAACTCTGGCTTGTACGCTGATATCCGCTCTACCCTTCAGCCATGAGTTGGTCTTAGGCCAGCCATGACAATTCATGTCTATCAGCAGTGGTTGGTTTAGGCACAGGATATGATACAATTTTGACCAATGAGGTTCAAAGAAAGAGAATTTGCCTGGGAGTTTCTAACAACAGTTTCATTGACAAACAAGAATGACTTAATAAGCTGTAATAGGACACCTGAGACCTGGCAATGTATGAAGAAGAGAAAATGTATGAAGAAGAGCACGATGCCTGCATTTTCTCACCCCCTGGGGGAGGGCTTTCTTGCTGCTTCCTGACAAGGTGGGAAGCTTCCCCTACAGAAGACAATGAGCGCGCGTCAGTCAAGCCCCCTTCCTCCTTTCCTTTCTAGGTACCTGCAGCCTCCTGACCTTCCTCAGTTCCAGTCAAGAATACCTGGTGTTAAAGCATCCTGTGGGGTCGCTGACTGGGGTCCCCTCATGAACTCCAACCTGAACATAGCACACATGCTCCAAGCAGCATTCCTTCCAGTATCTTGTGCATCTGGAAATGGAAACATCTTTCAGAGGATCAGAACCCAGCCTCTGTCTCCACATGGCCTGGAAAACACCATGGCTATGGAACGTTCCTGTGTGGTTGAAGGACTCTGACCTCCTCTGATCTTCCCAGGTTCTATCTGTGCCCACTGCTCCTGGAGTCCCTCAGCTGCACTAGCCTGGGCACTGCCCTTAACCCACGTGGGCCTGGAATGGTGAGATTCAACAGCCAGAACTGAATAGCAGGCAGAGCCCAGCCAAGTGTCTGGGGCTGTCCTCACCCCCTAGCTGTGTGCAGTACACCTGCCCCGTGTCTACACTCTAGTCTAGTCTGCTGCTGCTGCTGCTGCTGCTATTTGGATATAGCTTGAGTTCTACCAGAGCTTTGAAACTCACTGGATTACTTTGAAACTCATTTGGCTTACCTGTATCCCTCTCCCCACTCCCACTTCTCTCTCTCTCTCTCTCTCTCTCTCTCTCTCTGTGTGTGTGTGTGTGTGTGTGTGTGTGTGTGTGTGTGTGTGTTTAATTTCTCTTGAGACAGGTTTTCTCTGTGTAGACCTGCCCTGGAACCTGGTCAGTAAACCAGGCTAGCCTTGGACTTAGAGATCCTCCTGCCTCTGCTTCCCAAGTGCTGGGATTAAAAGGCATATGATACCACAGTCTGGCTATCCCCTGACTTCTTTTTAAGTAGTCTTGCAGCCTGAAGCCAGGGCTTCTGACTAAGTTGCCTGTACTGGTCTTGAACTTAAAATCTTCCTACCTCAGCTTCTGAGTAGCTGTGGTTATAGGCATGTGCTCTTGCAAGCTGCAGTTTGGGGATCTGTAATATATCTTAAACCCTTCACTTTATAAGCATTAGAAATGAAGGATCTGCCCATGGCTACTAATAGTAAAATAAAAGTGACCTCTGTGGCACCATGTTCCCATGTTTTCTTGTTTTAGGAACTGGTAAGTGGAAGTGATCACCCTGTGCACACTTTCCTGTCTCTACGAAGATACATCTTCTTGAGTTAGTGAAAATGTAAAACAACACAGGGGACTTGCTTAAACTGGCAGGTGTCTCCACCAGCAGACTGGGTATACCAAGCTCCTGCTTGCTGTGAAGAACACTTGGGAAGGGGGCTGGAGAGACAGCTCTGCAGTTAAGAGCACTGGCTGCTCTTGCAGAGGTCTTGGTCTCGGTTCCCAGTACTCACAAAGCAGCTGAGAGACATCTATAACTCTAGTTCCAGTGGTTTTGTTACATAAGATTTTTTGTTTGTTTGTTTGGTCTGGTTTGTTTTTTTGGTAGGTTTTTTTGTTTGTTTTGTTTTTTATTTGTTTGTTTATGTAACAAGGTAACAAAGTTGCAGGATGCTGGGCAGCTGCTCAGGGGGTCATCACATCCCAGCCTCAACATCCCAGCTTCCGGTGTCATCGCCTTCTCTGCTGCATACACTTTGTGGGTGGCACTTATCTTCACGGTCACAAAGAGGCTGTGGCGTGTTACAATACCACCTTTGTGTCTCACTGAGAGGAAAGTAGGAAGGTATTAGTCAGGTTACCTTTGAGAGTGCCCTCTTTTTAAATCAGGAAAACAGCTCTGGCTTCAGCCCTCAATGGCCAGAGCTTCACAGTAACATAGGTGTGAGGCAGTCGAGAACTAAACAAGCCCTCTGGCACAGGAAGGCTCTGCTTATGAGGAAAAGTAGGAACTGGTAGAGGCAAGAACAGAAGTCATGTGATTGGGTAGGATTATACGGGGTGGCAGAGACGACAGAGATGAGAAATAAAACCCACCCCAACCCCTCAAAAAACCACATTTAGAGTAAAAGTGGAAAATGTTCAAGCAAAGGGTAGGGAGGGGTAATTTCTAAATAAAAACGGAAATGAATCTGTAGGATTTTGAGTCTTATCTGAAAGGATGGCTTCAAGGCAGGAAATGATGTTACCTGGATGCCTATGACAGTAAGCACCAGTCTGGAAAAGACCCTTTCTTTTGTAAGGAAACAAAGATGGTTAGAAAGCAGAGAGAGAAGGGTGGCCAAGTGGGTGACAGCTGAGGGGGTGAGCTTGCAGTAACACGCCCCTACACATCCTCCCACCCACAGTGGGGAGTGGGGACACAGAGGAGAGAGGACTGAGCCTGAGTCATGTTTTCATATGTGGGTCATATGGTGGACATGTGGGCTGTTCCCGCATGTTCCACGCTGTGCGACTGAGAAGCTTTTCATCTTTTTGGGAGACTGGGTACAGTTCTAAACTGACCTTTCCCTGCCTGAGTTCTTGGGGGCAGGCACTCTATGCCTTGGGTTCCTGGGGGCAGATGCTCTCAGGAGCTGAATCTTCTCTCCCCACCACCCTGCGGCTCTACTCACCTGCAGGCCTGGGAGAGCCAATGCCAAGGAACACAGCAGAGAGTCCTGTTGTCTACTACCTGCTTATGGAAACTTGGTATATATTAGGAAAATTCTACAACACACAGGACAACTGGAGAGAGATCCAGAAAACTCCCTCCTAAATAGAATCACAGAAATCTCAGAAGAATTTAAAAATCTTATCATCAAAATTAAAACATTAGCTTTTAGAAAAACTTTGATGGTGTGGAAAGATTTCATAAGATTCCAAGGCAAAAGATACATTAAGCAACACACATTCTCAAACTAACTTGGCACATCAAAGCCCCCTCAGGGAGGGTAGGATGTTTGCAAGACGTTTGCACCACATTTACAGACAGGCTTCAAGATGGACAAGAAAATACAGGTAGAGACAGGTGAGGTGACTCAGTAAAGACAGTTGCCACAAAGCCTGCTGGTCTGAGTTCAGTCCCTGGGCTGATCCAGTAGAAGGAATTGATTCCTGCATAATCACCTCCAACTTCCAGATGTGTGGCTGGTCTTCGCTACTTTGTGGGTTCTTTTTCCTACCCTTATCCACCCCCACCCTGTTTCATCACCTCTCACTAGACAGGAGAGAAGGAAGGATGGGGGAGAAAGAGGTAGAGATCTCTGAGTGTACTTTCCTTTCTTTTGCTTCTTCTTTGAGCATGACTAACAACACACCACATCCAACTCCCCTGAATGACCAGCCCTGTCTTTCTGGGCCCTAGCATTTATATACCCTCTGAAAAGTCCCCAGAATTCTAAACAACACACAAGCAGAAACTATCGGCAGCTGCCTGTGCTACAGCAGGAGGCAACTCAGAGTCAGCTGCTTCGGACAGTCTGAAGCAGCCCACACCCCCACACTTGGGATTAAAACGAAGGCACATTCTTACAGTATTTCTCTGTTTTTAAAAGAACCCCAAATTCCAGAATTATCACTACAGGTTTGTGTCATTGTATACACACACACACACACACACACACACACACACTACAGAATGATATAATTTCTATAAAGCAAGCAAGCAAACAAACAAAATAAAACCATGCCAACATCTGAAATAAAACCAGCTGGAGTACAAATTGACTTCATGCCTGCAGTCGCACACCCTTTCCTGAGGAGTTATGGCAGCTCACAGTGGCTGGGGAGGAGTCATATCCCTTGGTTCTGGAGCTACCAGTAACCTGTCCTTGCGCGGGTAAATAACCCCTCGACCACACTTGTGCAGGCAGCCCTGAACTTAATGGGCCACAAAGAGCAAGAAAAAAACGTGAGAGTAAAAGAGGACTTGGAAGGGGAGGGTGGGGGAGGGCAATATCGGGGGAGAATATAATCAAAGTATATTATGCACGGAATTGTCAAAGAATTTTTTAAAAAGGAACAGATTGACCTGAGAATGGAGACAAAGGCAATAGGACTAATATTTTAAAAATCACTTATTTCTGAGACAAATAAGGAAGCTATTAGCTGACTGTAGCTGACTGACTCTTTGGGAGCGGGTGTGGGGTTTGCAGATCTGCTCACCGTCCTTTCAGGGATGTTTGGATCTATCTTGAGCTCTTGGGTTTTAGGGGGGATTTTGTTTTTTGTCTTTTCCACTCGTGTACTGGGTCCTTCTGTTGTGAGGACTTCAGGTTGAAGAGAAAGGAGCTTTCCTTTCTCTCCTGTGACTATTCCACTTTACTTCCCTCACAGACCTGTGTTTTCCCAGGTCTTAACACTCAGTCTTAGCCTCGTTCAGGGACTAACCACGGCTCACCTTGCCCCACCCCCGTGTCAGCTTGTTTACGTGCTGGGGCGGGCCACACCTCTATTTCCGTTTTTTTTTTTTTTTTCTCCCCCGTTTCTGAATGTGGCCTCTCTCGCCAGCATCCTCTGGCTAGCCCTTTCACAAACATCTCCTTAAGCATTTACCACCCTTCTATTTAGACACTTCCCCCTTAGAACTACTCTGTGAAAGATAGCCATTTCCATAATTGACCATTGTAATGGGCTTTTCTGTTTTCTCCGATGTCCGATGTCCGCTGGGAGCTTTCACCACGAGGGATTATTCCTGGCATCCTCAGCAGCTCCCTGGTCTTCCAGGGTCTGCTCTGTATCAGTCACCAGCTTCCAACACGGTATCCTACACCAACAGCATGCTATGCCGTCTCTGCAGGTCTTCTTGGGTCTCCCTGTGTCTCAGGAAGTGCAAGGGAGAAGAAGCGGAACCCTTGCTCAGTACCCAGCAGTCCACGGTGTTACTTTCGGAACACATGGGTGGGGCTAGCACACACAGGCCTGGGTTTTCTCTGCAGCCCCAGGAGGGCAGCAGCTTCCGTGGCCTTATGTCACCACCCAGAGGAACTTCTGAAACTCAGCAACCTGTGCCAGGCTGAGGTAGAGGGAAGGAGGCAAAGCTGGCCCGCCTTTTGCCACTGGCGGGAACTGGAAGCAACTCTGAACCCAGGTGGTCCCTGGTCCCTTGGCTTGCTTGGCTTCTACTAAAGACAGACATCTGCCAAAATAACCACTCAGCTTTTTAGCAACTTCCGTGCAGTGTTTCTGACACCACATACAACTTACGAAGCCCAAAGCCAGGGATCTGTGGGTTCCAGCAGACTTTTGTCCCAATACCTCCCAGCACTCTGCTATAAACTTTCCAGTTAAAGAAGTGAGCGCAGAGAGGCAGTTAAGCTTCTCTCCTTCATGATGGTTAAGCCCCGCCCCTACCCCTCCCAGTACACAGTGGAGAACAAAGGGACCACACACCAGCATTCCAGCAGGAGCATCTATTTATTGGTATTGTTATTAAGCCACTTCCCAGCAGTCACTGCGGAAATAAGAACAGGACTCAGCTTCTAAGGTACTAAAGTAACAGACATCACAAACACAGCACTGGGGACATTCATGACTACAGACCGGCTTTCCTCCTCTGGTCAGGGTGATGGTACTAGCTTGCACCCTTCCTGACCGAGCCTCCTGGTCCCCATTGATGTTCCTTCTGCTCAGCTCTGAAGGATTACAGACCCGGATGGGGCCTGCGTCCTCCCCAACCTGATCCACACACGTGACCTCATCCCTGAAGATACGCTTGCCTGCTGAGCATCCTCCCCACCCCCACCCCCACCCCACGGATGCTCTGGCAGGCAAGTCAGTCTGCTGACAAGACAGCACCGAAGGGCGGCTTCTGCTTCCTCACCACGAAGTAAACACGATACTTTCTTATTCTTTTTTTTTTTTTTCTTTTGTAAGGAAAGAAAAGTTCTTTTAAAAATATATGGCACTAGAGTGTAAAACTATACACCTGCATCCAGTGAAGCTTCCTACAGCTCTCAGAGCCGCCGCCTGTCTCCTGTCAGATGTAGAGCTGGTGGGAGGCCAGCGTGTCCATGAAAGGACGAACCAGGTTGTCTGTGGAGAAGTAAAAGATGAGCCCAAAGGTGATGGAGATGGGGAGGGCGGGCAGGGCCTTCTTGAATACAGCAAGCAGCAGAAGAGTGAGGCACAAACCCTGCAGGAAGGACACCAAGGTGAGGGAACTCAGCGAGGGGAGACCTTTCGGGTGGTGTAATCCAAGACTAGCCCAAACTGCCACAGACATACAGTGCACAGTCCCTCGCAACAGCCTCTCAAGGTGCACGAAGCAGGGGAAAGATTCTCTCCCTCACACACCCCTCCGTTAGGACACCTGTATATTGGCTACAGGGTGGACAGAGCCCTAGACAGACCATGGGGCTTCTCCATCTAGGAACAGTGGTTGAATAGATGGTAGGAGCCTCTCTCCAGACACTGGTTTTTTTTTTTTTTTTTTTTTTTTTTTTTTTTTTTTTTTTTTTTGCATTTACAAGAGACCCAGATGAGCTGAAATGAATTCCTCTGAAGTTCTCAGCAGCGGTCACCAAGGAAACCACAGATGTGTAATCCATTCATCCCTTTGGAAGCAAGCATGGTGTGGTCATTCCTACCTCCACCCTTGGTGTCCAGGGTGAAGACAAATCACCAAAGTGTTTGTCCTGCCCGTGGGACAACAGTCCCAAGCCAGACAGTATGGCAGGGGAGGAACCCCAGGTCTTCTCCATCCCTGACACACAAGTGGGCAGAAACACGCTCTTCTGAACACTGGACAAAGCACCAGCCCCACCTGTGGGCAGCACAAGGTCCTATAGCCTGCTCAGGGACTCTTCTAACATCTAAAAGGAAGCATCCTGAAGGATGACATCGCAGGGTACATCCCCCAGCTCGAATAGCAGCCATCAGAGCCTCTAGACTACTGCTGAGATTGGAGGACCCAGGATTCAGCATTCCCCGGGGCCCTGGTGGCAAGAAATATACAGAGGAATGGGAGGGGAGAACTTTCCATTCCTCCCTGTTCCCAGGGGTAAAAGCCTTTGACTATTTCATCACCCATAAATCTCAGACAATCCCCAATCTGAGGAACCAAGGGACAAGGCCCCAAAGCTTTCACTCAGGTCCTAGCATAAGATATAAGTTGTCAATGATCCAGGTCCATCCCGGGTGCTCTCTCAGGAGGGAGCATACTTTGGTGACCATACTCTGGGTTGGACACCCCTCCCCTCACTGCCTGTGCCCTGTGAGGACCCCAGATGTGTCAGCCCTCCACCACACAGGATGTCAGCCCACTCACAATCAGGACAGCAATAAAGCAGGCCAGCGTAGTGTTCCAGTCTCCATTGCCGGTGGCTGCTGCC
Organism: Rhabdomys pumilio; assembly: GCA_030674055.1. NCBI lineage: Eukaryota > Metazoa > Chordata > Mammalia > Rodentia > Muridae > Rhabdomys > Rhabdomys pumilio. Next base: position 66,628,222 of record JANHMN010000015.1, read on the forward strand.
TTGCCCACCAGGACACTGTAGAAGATGAAGTCTCCCAGGCCAAGCTTCACACCCCCTGTGTGAAGAAAAGAAAGTGGCCCCTGTCCAATCCGACTGATAAGAAACCTCAGCAGGAAGCAGGCAAGAGAAAAAAGAAAGTGAGGGGCCAGGACATCAGCCAATTGACCCAGCAAGGGGGTTGAGATGAAAGTACCCCTCAGCCTTCAGTATTGCAGACTAGGGACAAGATGGACTGCCTAGGAAAAGACTGCGGGTGTAGGGACAGGACCAAGGACTGAGTGAGTGACTGGGAGCTTAGGCAGAAGTCTGGTATGTAGGTGAGCCACTTGGTTAGGAGAGAAAGGGACAATTGCTGACCACTGGGGCTGCAGGCTGCTGTGCAGGTTAGCATGGAATCTGACTAAAGGTATTTTTAAATAGGCACATGAAGCAGTCCATCTGAGTCTTACTTTCCTCCTCCTCTTCCAGCTCTTCCCCTGGGTAGCCAGGCAGGGGGGCTTCGAAGGCTTCAGGGTATGAGGGCTCCCCAAAACTGTCATAGGAGTCTTCTTCTGAGCATCCAGGAATAAAGGACCACCGTCATCGGACACCATGAAGGGTGGCAGAGAGAGGCAGAGGCTGGTCAGAAGGTATAAAATCCAGAAGGTTCACCACCACCACAAACAACATCCAGCAAGACTGAAGTGGGAAACTGAGGCACGGGATGACAATCCAACCTTTACTTCCTGAGACAGGTGTCAGAGTCTGGCCCTCAGGTGACATGACTCTGCCACTCTGAACCATTCACAGAGGGACCAGCCAAGCAAGGTGCAGACAAGGCACTTCCAAGACATGGCTGTGAACCCTGTACTCACCCATCTCGGGGTCATAGGGGAGCTGCAGCGTTCCTTGAGAGGAGGGGTCCAGCTTTGCCATGCCCACCGTCCACACCATGGCAGCTACAGAAAGAGCAAAGGGACACACATGCCTCAGGCAGTGCTTTGAGTAGCTGCCCCTAACCTGGTGGAAGTGGAGCTGTGTCCCCAGAAAGCCTGCACAGCCCCTGTATCCTGCAGGGCTGTGTTCAAGCTTGGCTGATAGAGGCTGGGGGTGGGGGTGGGGAGTTCAGGGACGCAGGCTGGGTGGGGATTGATATTTCACCTTTGTCCTTTTGTTAGCCTCTCAAGCAACACTGGCAATAATAATGATTAGTGAACAGCTTGGTGAACTGTGTCTTTAAAAAATTGGAGAGGTGACTCAGTGGTTAAGAGCACTGGCTGCTCTTCCAGAGGACCCAGGTTTAATTCCCAGCACCCATATGGCAGCTCACAACTGTCTGTAACTCCAGTTCCAGGGGATCCAACATCCTCACACAGACATACATACAGGCAAAACACCAGTTTACATAAAAAACTATTTTTAAAAATCATTTTAAAAATTTATTTTTAGGCTTCAGTTTATTACAAAAAGGCAGAGGTGGGAATTGTTTACATGATAAAATAGCTCTTGTGGTGCCATTTCAACAGTGATTGCAGTCTGCATACTGTCCAGGAATGTCACCGTCTCTAAGTAAGAAATTATCTTTGTCATCTAGAACTACTTTGGTGCCTCCATATTCTGGGAGACAAACTTTCACACTAACTGGCTGAATCCCTCCACCCCTTCCTTTAAAGCGATCCCACTGCTACTACTGTTGCTTGCAAAACTCTCTCATGAGATTTTTCTGAACTTAAAATGCTGCCTTTGGTTACAGTCCCAGCTGTCTCCTTCAATCAAGAGTCTATCAAAAAGAAGAAACCTACACTGCAGCTAGAACCTAGATTGTCTTTAAAAGGAAATGCAACATAAAAATGTAACCATGAGGGGCTGGAGAGAGGGCTCAGCCATTAAAAACACTTGAATAGGTCCTGGATTCACGTCCCAGCACTCACATGACAGCCCACAAGTGTCTGTAACTTCAATTCTACAGGAATCCAGTGCCCTCTTGTGGCCTCTATGGGTACTGCATGAGCATGATGCACAGACATCCAAGCCCGCCACTCAGATACAAGGCAAACACTCAGATATTCAGGCAAATCTTTTTAAAACAATTAAAAAAAAAATTCAGTCTTGAAGCTGAAGAGCTGGTTGAGAGTACTTGCCATTCAATCATGAAAAGCAGGGTCCGTGATATGTAGGAGGAGCTAAGGGGGAAGGAGCACCGAGAGGAAAAGATGGAGTAAGGAGAGGAGAAGATGAAGTAGATGAGAAGCTAGGTAATGAGAGAGAAAAAGAGAGAGAAAGAGAGAGGGGGCATGGAGGCAGAAGTTCACGTGTCTCCACTAGTCAAAGATAGTTAACATAGCTAGGTTGGGTATTAGGTTACACTTCTGACTGAGCATTACCATATTTATAAAGCCCTTGATTAACATTTTTAAAAAAATTGTATAAAAGCCAAATGGAAAAGGGGGGGCACGGGATAGGGGTTTTCTGGGGAGGGGAAATGGGGAAAGGGATTAGCATCTGAAATGTAAATAAAATATCCAATAAAAAAAATGGAAAAAAGAAAAAAAAAGAAAGAAAAGCAGGGCTCACACTTCAGCTTCCTTTAACAAGCCAGTGGTCCTGTAAATGCCCCTGATATTACAAGCTCTGAGGGAGCTGATGGCTTCCTTCTAGCCTCTATGTACATGGGATGTATACGGGTTCATATGCTCATACAGACACGTATGCACACCCAAAATACCCAAATAAGTATTTTTAAATGCGATGCTGGCTGCTCATCGGCACCCTGGTATTCAGATCTGTGAAACAAATTCCAGCTCTTCTGACAAGACTGAAACTCGTGCTCACTGACAGTCCCTCCTCCCTCGGCCACTGTATCAAGCACCCACCCTATGTTATGTCTGTGACTTTGCCTCCTCTTTGCTGCCTCCTGTAATCAGGCCATGTCTGTCCTTCTGTCTCTAGCTCAGTTCACTTATCCTAGGTCCTCAAGGCTCATTCATATCACATGGGTCAGAATTCCCTTCTTTTGGAAGGGAAAAATAATACTCCATTGTATGGAATGACCACATTTTGGTCATCCATTGACATTTGTAGCTCTGAACTCCTGTGAACGAAACTGATACAGACAACAATGCACAAATGCTTTTTTGAGCCCTGCCTGCTTTGATTCTCGTGGGTACATGGGCACAATGGAACCTCCTGGGTCACACGGAACTCACTCAACTGTTTCTCTCTCCAGCTTAGATTTTCTTTGGAGTTTATTACTCTGTGTTTCCAGTTCCCCAGTGATATTTCCACACAAACCAAAGCCCAGGTTTGATACCCTCCTCAATACCACCATCCCTGACCCTGTCTCTGGAAAAGGCAATAGGTCTGTCTTCCTTGTTGCTCAGATACAAAGCACTGCCATTAACCTTGGCTCTGTCTTACAACCCCAGCAAGTCTTGCTTGCAAAATGCCCCAGAATTCACTTCACCTCACAGTTTCCACGGGTCCCCTTCATGGGTTGTTTCTCAGCCTCCCAACTGGCTCTGTCTAAATCTTTCAGGGGCTTACTGTTCCTTCAGGAAGATGGGCCAATGTTCACACTGTGGTCTGTGGGGCTCGTGCTGTCCAGACCTTTCCCTCTCTACCTTTCCTGTCTGCTCCAGCCACACTGGACTCTGGGTGTCCCGAGCACACCCAGCCCCAGCCTAGTCTACCTCAGGGTCTTTGTATTTGTTGCTCTCCCTCACCTCAAGCAGTGGCCTCCAGATTTCTACCTAGTGCTACATAAGTCCCACCCAAGTCAGGTCTCTGGCCAAGTATGAACCATAAATCAGAGCTGCCTGGCCATCTTTTGCAAAACAGATTCCCCTGAGGCCATTACGTCCTTGGCCTCTTGCCCTCCCTAGTCTTCAGCAGAGCGCCTGCTACCTTCTGTAATGTGCCTGCTTACATTCATCCACTTCTTTGCTCATAAGGAAACACCCAGTCTCAGGCGCTCAGACAGCCATCTCTCCCTCGTCCTTAGAACATTTCTGGGATGTGCTTTCAAGCTGAGGGGCTGTTAATGGCAAGTCTTCATTCTAAGCTTCAATCCTCACTCACTGGGGTTATCCTGGGTACCTGAGGCACTAGAACCCTAGAATCACAGGCTCTATACTTAGATAGCAGCCACTGCTATCACAGGGAGTGAACTCCATTGGTGAACTCAGATAACTTTGCTTCCTGCCACACACAGGGCCTACCAGTTAAATCTGTTAAATACATGTATAGACCCACATCCCTGTGACATGACCCCAAGGTCAGGGCAATCCCTGTGCCTTCTCTTTAGAGATGACTAACTTCCACTACCAAGGCACTGTCCATGAACTCCAGAGAGAAGTGGGAGCCCCTGCCCTCCAAAGCCTGCAGGGCTGAATGGTGGCTGCAAGCCTCTGGAAGGTGGCACATTCATGGGATGGGGTCCATACCCAGTGTAGGCTGCCAGATTGTGGCCATAGGACACAGAATGTGGCCATAGGACTATCCACAGCCCTTTAGTATCCCGGCTCCAACCCTGATTTCCCAACCTTCTTCCTGAGCAAGACCCAGCCCACCATAGTCTCCAGAGGAAGAACCCTCCTGCAGGTGGCAACCCTCAGCGTTATCATGATTTGGTTGAGGTAGAATATATAACCTGTCAACTCAAAACCACAGCCAACTTTTGTGCCTCCACAAAAGGCCACCTGCTGACCCCTACTGTCTGGCAGAGGCATGGGACCACTCACATGAGTATATCAGGGCAGGAAATATGGGCTCATTTCTTTCCTGGGCAGTTTCCACCAGCATCCTCAGTGGCCCTTTGGGGCACAGCACGGCCACGAGATCTGGGGAGACAGAGACATCCTTGTTATATTAAAGGGGACCTTTCATCCCAAGCAACACAGAGAGGAACCACCCCTCCAATACCAGGAACCTAAGTGAGCTCCGGGCCACCTTGCTGCTAGACTAGGGTCCCAAGCCCACCAATCCAGTTTGCACTGGCTGGAGCAGAAGCTGGTAGCTGCAGAGTAGGAAGAGCGAGGTGCTGAGACCCAGAAGACAGGCTTGGAAATCTTACTTCCTAAAGCCTCAAATTTCTTATCCTTGAAACGGGAGTTGCAGCCCTGGCCATGGCACTAATGCTCCATCAGCAGTGGTGATATGCAGAATCACGGTGAGCTCAGGCCCGTCCTGAGGGATCAGTGGCTCTATGTGCAGGCCATGTTTGATGAGCGGCAGATATGCAGTTGTGAGTCTGTGTTTCAGAGGGAAAATCTGTGGGAAGGCCTTCTGAGGACTGGAGGGGAATGCCCTGTACTGCCTTCCCACTTGTTATAATTTGAATGAGAAATGTCCCCTAAAGGCTCATTGTGATTGTTTGTATATGCTCTGCCCAGGGAGTGGCACTATGTGGAGGTATGACCCTGTTGGAGTGGGTGTATCACTGTGGGCGTGGGCTTTAAGACCTTCATCTTAGCTGCCTAGAAGTCAGTCTTCCACTAGCAGCCTTCAGATGAAGATGTAGAACTCTCATGTGTCATGCCTGCCTGGAAGCTGCCATGCTCCCACCTTGATGATAATGGACTGAACCTCTGATCCTGTAAGCCAGCCCCAATTAAATGTCCTTATAAGAGTTGCCTTGGTCCTGGTGTCTCTCCACAGCAGTAAAACCCTGACTAAGACACTCATGTTTCGAATGCTTTCTCTCTAGCTTGTGACACTGTTTTAGGGAGCTTTGGGATCATCAGGAGATAGGGGCAAGCTACAGGACACAGGTCATTAGGGGTGACCTTTTGAAGGATAGACCCAATCCAGGCCCTAGCTCTAGTAAACTCTCAGCTTCCTGGTCCACTGAAAAGGAGCCTCTGTCACTTGTTCCAACTGAGCCAACCCTTGCCTTCCCGCCTATGACGGACTGACACCCTCAGAAACTGGGAGCCCAAATAAAACTCTTCCCTTACATTGCTTCTTTCAATGACTTTGGTCACAGCAATGTGAGAGTACTTGAGACGCCACTCTATCAATGAGCCAGATTCATCCCAGTTCTCACCAGGCCCAAGCAACCTACCGTACACAGAGATGGCACCCAAGATGACCCAGGCAGACCACTCCGGCAGGTACTTAATGAACACCAGGGCCATGAGTGCGCTGATCACAATAAGGTAAGCCTGCTGCAGCACCAGAGGTCCCTTCCAGTGGATACACACCATGCCCACTGCCCCGAAGTTCCAGACAGCCAGGAAGAGTGTGGGGTAGTCCATGGCCACATTGTAGGTCTTGAGTACTTCCCTGTAGGCACAAGATGGGATAGGGTATGCGATACTAGGGGCGGGGGGGAGGGGGGGTGGCCACTGCCTGGTGCGAACGGGG
>JANHMN010000015.1:66634663-66656568 GCA_030674055.1 Rhabdomys pumilio
AGGCACGCCATACCTAAGTTGCTTGACACCCCCTGCTCCTCACCCATTAAGTCCCAATTTGGGTTTAATTTACAACATTCTCATCTTCCATTTCCATGGACCTCACAATTAACCACTCGGTATTTTCTAGAATGTATTGGGAAATGTATCAATAGCTGGTGGGTCACATGATCATGTGATGGACCCATCACCTGTGCAAAGAAGTCCTTAAAGAATGTTTCTCTTTGAACCTTCAGGCTGATGCTCAAAATCAAAGGGCAAGAGGACAGATAAACTAGGAAGTACCCCAGGATTGCCCCCAACACACTCGCCCCAAGTAGAATGTAACTGAGGGCTTTCCACCCGCCCAGTGTGTTCTAAGAAGGCTTCACCAGTCCAGCTTTCTTTGCACAGAGCCTACTCCAGTGTCAGTGCCTGGAGGCCAGAGCTCGGCCCAGACTCTGAGGAACCCTTCCCTGCCCGGGTCCTTCTCATGCCCACAGGGAGCGGCCACTCAGCAGCCAACACTCACCCGAGGTAGATGTAGGTGAACAAGAAGAGAAGCATCAGGGAGGACATGATCAGCCAGCCATGGATGAACTGGACGGCGGGAACAAGAGGCACTGTCACCCCGCAGGATGAAGACACTCCAGCGACAGACACACTTCTGTCCTTCCCTTTGCACCAAGGGAAATGATGGACCCCACGCACACACCTTTAATCCCAGCACTTGGGAGGCAGAGGCAGGCGGATCTCTGAGTTCGAGGCCAGCCTGGTCTACAGAGTGGGTTCCAGGACAAGCAGGGCTACACAGAGAAATTCTGTCTCAAAAAACCCAAATGATGGCTCCCAAGGAATTAGAATTTCCCTAGGAATTTTATGCTTCCAAAAGGAAAACACCAAAGCCTGGTACCAGCCAGAGGAACTGGTCTCCAGAGAAGGGATTTCATATATTTCTGACAGTGCATCAGGATGAAAGGGAAGCCCAGGTAATGACAGGCAATACCATGCCTTGACCAGGACTGCTTAGTTATGGCTATCTCTTACTTTCTACTTAAACCCTACCCTCAAGCTAGGAGCTGGGGTGGGTGTATCAATAGATTTGAGGAGAGTCACTGGATCTCTCTGTCCCACTTTGCAATGTGGTCACATTGAACAAATCTCCATTTTTTGGTATTTTACTATTAATTTGGGTTTTTGGGTAGGCTTATGGATGACAAGCAGCCAAACCTAGCTGGTTAGGGCTGCCAGAAGCACAGGTTCTAATGCTAAGTCTAGTATCACATGTGTACAGCATCTCCATGGACTGGAGCCTGGACATCCTTCTCAGTTAGACAGGAAAGGCAGACCCCTCAGTGAGTTCTCCCTAGTCACCTACACGTGTCTGGAGGAGGCGAGAGTCCTGAGGATCTGCTGACCCGCAGCCTGTGGTAGCTTGTCTCTGCACTCTCATTGTGTGAACATGCTGGCAGTCTGGACTTGTAGACTCCGCCCTGCCTCTGAAGAGACCCCGCACAATTGCCATAGAAAGACAGCTCAAAAACAGACAAACTAAGTAACTCTTCCTGACAGGTCCTCAGGAGAGCAGGGCACAAGGACAAGACTCAACCATCAAGGGTAAGATGGCGTCACTTCCCTCAGCCCCACTTCACGTCTAAGGGCCATCCTCCATCACCAGCTCAGCCCACTGGGTCTCCAGCAGTTTACCTGGAAGAAGGGCCACAGCGGGGCTGCACACCAGCCTTAGAAGGAAGGGAAGGCGTGGCCTCTAGAGCCTACGCATCTCTTTATCCCAGCTATGACTTGCTTGTCTGGGCAACTTCCCAACGGCCCTGACTGAACGGTCAAGCCAGTTCTGTGGAACTGGCCACATGACACGAACTGACCACGCAGTCACTTCCCATGTTGTTCCTAGTTTGTTGCCATGTTCTCTATATGTATAAACTAGCAGTCTTCCCCCAGATTCCCCGAACCCTTTCTTTCCCTTCCTCCCTCTGAAGTATACACGGGAGCCCTGCCTCGTCTACATGGACAGATGTTACTGACGAGTTAAGCTTCAGTTCAGGAACATTCCCTGTGACTCCTTTCCATGGTTCAACCCCATACGAGCCAGCTGAGCAAATGGCTAGCTCCCTCCCTGAACCACGGCCTCCTCATCTTTTCCTGTGCCATAAACACAGCTGCCAGAACACAGAGGACCACACTTTGCCTGTGGCAAAGTTTTGGATAGGCAATGCCTAGCTCCACTTCCTGGTGGTCTTGAATGTTTCAAAGCTTGCTGCATAAAACCAGTGTCTAAAAGCTGATGACACAGTTAGGTCTAGTAATACAGGTCTGTTTAACTGGTGAAACTGAGGCAGGAGGATTACCTGGTCAACTTAACAAGACCTCGAATTATTGAAAATTATAGAAAGTAGACTAGAGAGATGACCCAGAGGGTAAAGGTGCTTATTGCCAAGCCTGCCCTGAGTTTAACCCCTGAAACCCAGACAATAAAAGAAGAGGGCTGACTCCTGACCATGGCAGGCACATGCCCACCTTCCAACACAGGGCTCGGTGACACAGCATTTGACTAGCACGGAGAAGGTCAGATCTTCTATCCCCATTTGGGGAGCTTGAGGTGGACAAGGTACAACACCTTGGGGGATGATGTTGTCTATAACTGGGGCCACATGAATGTGACTCTTTCAGTACTCCACGGGGAGGCTCAAGGTCTAAAGGAGAATCCATCTCACAGGCCTCCCAGGGCCAGAAGACCTTACCTCAGCACATGGGCATTCCAATCTGATGGGAGAGGGAATGATCAAAAATCAGTCTAGAGAGAAAGTCATGGGGTGAGGGAAACTAAACAGAACTTCAAAAGAAACAAAATTAATGTCAGAGCAGGAGAGTATGGCAGAAATACTGCGATGAGGAGCACACAAGACGGGGGAGGGGGATGCGGTGTAAAAGTCAGCATTAGGTCACTGTTACACAGTGCCAGAGAGCATGAAATGCAAGCTGTTCTGCAGAGAAGGCACCTGGAAGGTTTTCAGAAAGGTGCCATGTGGTAGTGGTAGCTCCAGCCGCATCATGGCAGGGTTGGGTAGAGGCAGGCTGAGCAGAGGTGGGGGACGGGGTCACAGGCCTCACCTTGTAGCATCGGTACTTGTAGAGTGCCACTAGAAAGACAGTCATAACCACGATGACGCCAATCATGATAAGGGTGTTCAGCACGGAGTTGAGGAGCCGCTGGCCCACGGAGGGCGTGTCCTCAGTGAAGGGTGTGTAGATGCTGAAGAGGTCACCAGAAGAGACTCAGTACCTGCTGCTCCAAGACACCCCCATCTCAGTGACGCCCAGGCTGACCACAGAGCCCCTAGAAACCCCACGCTGTTCTGTTAGAATCTTTGCACTGGCTGGGCCCTGATGGGGTCATCACTATTTGTGTGAGTGGCTTCTGCCTCTTGGACAGTGACTTGCAGTGCTCTGACAACTGGAAACATCATGGCAGAAATGACAGACTGTACCTCATTGAGACCTTGATCGTCCACTTGACTCTCCTACCTCCAGGCCCTCAGCTCTGGCTCCTATCGACAAGATTGGCTGCCTGCTTCTCTATGTGATGGTTAATTCTGATTTTCAATGGAAGTGGATCTGGAATCAACTAAGCATGCCTTAGGGTGGGTCTGTGAGGGCATTTCTAGGAAGGATTAACCCACTGGGGTTGGACAGCTCCTTTCATTGTCAGCCTAGGTAGAAAGAGGTTGGAGGGAAGCAGTGCTCTTTGCCTGCCTGTCTTTGTCACTCCTTGCCAATGAGTGCCAGTGAGTTACTATTGCTGCTGTGGCTATGGCCGCTGCCGCTGCCGCTGCTGCCCCTGACACCATCACCACCCTTCACTAACAGCAGAACCCCAGCTACTGTGTACTAGAAACCAGTAGCTCTCTGGGAATCTTGCTGGCATCCAGGAACTGATTGAGACGGCTGAGGTATCCAGCCTCATGGACCACAGCTATGGGGTTTTCAGCCTCTTTAGCATGCAGATAGCCACTGTAGGACTACCTAGCCTTTATTGTATAAGCTGATCTAATACATTCTTTTTCATAATATATATTCATTGGCCCCATTCCTCTAGAGAACCCTGACAATACACTCCATTGAAATTTTGCAGTCTAAGACTCCTGCACCCTCTTCTCCCCCAGCTGCAGCTGCAGGTACTGTCCCAACTCTGGAAGTAATTCACAGGCACCTTGCTCTTCCCAGCTCAAATGCTAGAAGCTACGCCTGGCCTGGCCTCTCAAAGCCTTTCATCCTAATATGAGTCTCCCACAGGCTGCAAGCCTCTTAGTGTGGGGATGTTCCTACCTCCACTTTCCTAAAAAATAAACAGGGGGTCAGATGTGCTTAGCAGTGAGGAGCCCATGGGGGGGGTGCTGGGTCAGGGAAGCTCACAGTGAGGAGCCCATGGGGGGAGGGAGTGCTGGGTCATGAAAACTCACAGTTCTCTGTATTGTATTTATTAAAGTGATAAAAGGGCCTGATGAGTCCTCATCACCTGCTGGAAATGTGCTAAGACATCATTGAGTCCAACCTACCTAAGGGAGCAGAGACCCAGACAGGACATGACTCACTTGAAGGTTTGAGACACATTGGGCCAGAACCAGGTACTTGGTACACAGAGCGCAGAGCTACAGTACCAGAGCCAGTCTCTGGTCAGACCCTGTTTAGTCTTTGGTGAGTACTGTGTGACATTTCATGTGTGTTAGTCTGTTAATTCTCCAGGTAGCCCCGTAATTAAACCCATGAAACAAACATGGAAATGGAAACAGGTCAGATATGCGTCCAGACAAGTCATAGGACTGGAGGCAGCGAGTCGTCCATCAGGGTATAGGCCACAGTCTCTGCCATTGCCCCACAGAGCTACAGGCAGAGTAGCTGAGGGAGCCTAGGACCCCCTCAAATCAACTACCACCCCAACCTCCCGATGCCAACCAGGCCCCCAACTCACAGCTGCCCATTCTTCTCCGTGTAGAAACGCACAGACTTGATGGTGGCCACCACCACGATCATACACAGCGTGACAGGCACGAACAGCATGATCACATGCTTCGCGCCATACTTGAGGGTCAGCTCTTCTTCCAGCCCCGATGGTCGCCCAGGAACCCCACTGCAGGCATGGCGGTCCGGGTCCTCCTCACAGTCTTCCTCGCTCTCCTGACTCCTCTGTGGGAAACCACATGGTGAGGGCCATGGAGGGCCCCACAGGCAGCTGCTGACATCCTAAGGGGCTTTCAGAAGTAGACCTGAGAAGGCTAACTGCTGTCCGATTTAGGTCAAGGATGGCGGTGGAGGTTTAGGGCTAGACTGCATAGCCACAGAAGGGTACACACCAAAGACCCTTGCCCTTCCCAAGGACAGGAACTAAGGTCACTAGCTAACATGGCTGTGTTGGGCTAGGAGACGGGCTAGGGAAGAGACAGGGAAGCAGAGATAAACATTTTGCTTGACTAACTAGAAGCCCCAGCACTTCTTGGAGCTTTAAAACCCATGGCTAGAAATCTAATAGATAGGAAAGAAACTTCTGAGAACAGGCTGTTAATAACCTTGAACTGTGAACCCACTGAGGCTTGGGGGTTATGCTGAGGAGGAGGAGGAGAAAAGCCCTCTGGGCATGGAAAGATTTTCTGCTAAATGGAATCAGGCTCGGGAAGCTCAGGTGTGGTTTGCCTGACCAGGTGGGAGCTGGCCAAGCTGACTAAGTGACCCTACCCATCTCCTGACCTGAGGCTGCAGCTGTGCAGGTCACACTGTAGCCTCATCTGTGGGGTCACGGGGCCCCTATGTCTCCAGACTCAGGCCAACTCAGCGTGTGGCTACCCCGTCTGGCTACCTACCCTCCCTGACAGTAGCATTTCCACCTGTTTTCTCAGTGTTTCTGTGTCACTGGTCTGTCCCAGGCACTCAGACTCACAGTACCTGGAAACAGCAGCCTGCACTGGAAAGGCAGGTGAGAGGTGGGAGGTGAAGGGAGATGTGCCAGCTAGCCCACTGCACGCTGTAATTATGTAGTCTACTACAAAGCCCTTGCACACAGAAGACGCAGATGCATCATGGCCACGTGATAGCACTCTGGCCAATTTTCATTTTTATTTGCTCGTTCTGAATGGAAGAATGGCTGGTTTCATCCACAGGTTAGTCAGCGCTCTCTCTCTCTCTCTCTTTCTCTCTCTGTGTGTGTGTGTGTGTGTGTGTATAACAAAACAATTCAACTTATAGATGAAGTGGCCTAGAGGGCTCAGTCTGGAATGGATTGGCCCCGTTGCTTTGAGCTTGTGGAAACCATACTGTGGCAGAAAACGTGGAGAGGTGCAAGCTGCTTACCTCACAGGATACAAAAAAAAGAAGAGGGGGCTAGGTTCCATTCCTTAAAGGTTCTACAACTTCCTGATCACAGCATACTAGGGACCAAACTTTCAGTACAAAGGTCTTGGGGAGACATCTCAGATCAACCTCAGTGACCCATAAGACATAGGAAAGGGCTGGACAGATGGCTTAACAATTAAGAGGACCTACTGTCCTTGTAAAAGACTTGAGTTCCATTGCTAACATCCATGTCAGTAAGCTCACAAGTGCCCATTAGTTCAGCTCCAGGGGATGGGACAGCCCTTTCTGACCTCCGTGGGTGCCTTAGCTCATATGCATATACCTCCACAGAGGTGTACACATTAATATGCATAATTAAAAATAAAAAAGACATAGGAACCCCATGGCCCCGTTTTAAGGCCCACAATTGCTGGGGGGACCTACCCATTATGGGAGGAGCTACCCACTGTGGGGGGACCTACCCACTGAGCAGTGTTCTCTCCATCCTCCGGGCCTAGCCTGCCCTCCTGGCAGGAACGTGACGTGGGGCTCTCGGCTGACATCAAGGACGTCCGCTCATCACACACCTCTTCCTCGCTGTCAGAGGCCATGAATGTGAGCATGGTCTGGAAAAGAAGCACAGGAACCCTGTTCCTGACAGGCAAAGGCAGTGGGGGCGCTGGGGGATAGCATGGTGGCTTGGACCAGGCATAGGTCTTGCCTATAACAAGCTTCCCACATACACCTCAAACAACCACTCAAAACAGGAGCTCCAGAAGCCAGCAAGAGGCCACAGCAGCCTTGCTTGGGACTGGCTTGAATGGAACTCTGATCACAGGGAGCAAAACGTCCAGTTAGAAAAGTCAGGGTCATTCTGAACTTTCAACATGTTTGTTCAACCAATGAACATCTGTGGGAATCTACGGTGCTTGGCTCTGGAGCTATAGCCTTGAATAAGTAAACCTTCTTGTCCTGTAAGAACAAAAACTTCATCCAATCTGACAAATGACACTTCACCAGAGGATGGAGGAACTTGTCCTCAGAAGCTGAAATTCCATGCTTCCTAGAGAAGACTCTTGCTGGAAGTGGACAGTGTGCAGGTCAGATAGTGGCCACACCAAGGAGGCCCATGTCAGCTCAAGTAAAGCTGGTGACCGATGTCCATCCAGCAGGTGAGGTGAGGGGAAGAGGAAGTGTCCTGATAGGGAGATGTCTTGAGGGGGAGGGAGGAGTGGCCTGGTGAGGGTTAGCATAAGGGAGCACATGCTCGGTGGGAGGACTTGACATGGAGGAAAGAATAAAGGAAAAAAAAACCCTAAGATATTGGCCAGGCTAGGCCAGGCTAGACCAAGATGAGGAAAGAGGATATTACCAAGGAAGGTTGAACGTGATCCAGAGATCCGCAGAATGTCTGTGGGTTGAAAATGGGATACCACTTAGGGGTACCTGAGTGTGGGGTACATGTAGAGTCTTCAGTTCAAATGTGGCAGCTAAGTCCAGGAGCCACCCAGCCAGTAGAGGAAGATGACCCTGGAAGTCCCCACACTGAGGGACATGGGGCAGGGCGAGGGGACGCTGCTCCTGATGTAGGATTTCTTCATGACTCTCAATACTCTGCCACAGCAGCACCCAGGAAAGCTCCAGATCCCCACATTTTGGGTTCAGACACAACCTTTGGGAGGATCTGTCTGTCCACATCTGGACAGACATTGCCACTACTGGCCACATCACCTCAGAGTTTAGCTTTGTGTTACTGAGGTAGGAGCAGGCCTGCTCTGTGTTGAAAGCTTGTCTCCGGATTAGTCACTCTTAGAATTCATGTGATCTTCAGGTGATTACACAGGGTCCCTTCACCAAGGCAGGGCCTGTGGCTGCTACTCGGAAGACAGCCTTCCTGGCTATGGCCTGCATAACTCCCATAAGGACTTCCCTCAGTCTGCCATTACAGAGATAGAACAGTGCCTGCCTTTGTTTACCTCTCTGATTGGACCCACGATAAAGGCACCCTCTGTCTTCACAGAGCCCAAAGCTCCCAGAAGCTGCCTCTTGGGGTCTACCAGACATTAGGAGTGGGAAGACAGCTGCAGAATACCACAGGCACAAGAGTGAGGTAGTGAGGACCACACGTGATCCACTTTCAGAGGAGACAATGTGCACCTCTCAGAGCATGGTATCCTGGGTCTTGACTGAGAAGGGCAGGGAGTGGGCCAGAAAGGTATATGAGCTGAGATGGACGGAGACTGAACACTCTGGAAAGATATAACTATTCAGGTATTATGAACAGGATGGGTATATAACACAGTCTTGCCTCAATATGATGGTAGGATCTGGGGACCTGGTAGGATAGACCATACCGAGGAAGGGTCTGGGTGTCTGACCAAGAGGAAGGGAGCTTAAATCAGCCCAGGTACCTCCTAGGAGGACAGAGGGAAATTCCCTTTTATCGAGGCTCCACACGGCAGTCTACTGCCCTAATACTTAGCATTCTGGAAGCTCAGCTAAGCCCAGTGCTCAGAAGGAGCTCTGTGCCCTGGAGCCCAGGCGTTGGAACTGACAGTCTACACAGGAGAACCCAGTTTAAGCGAAGACAGCTTCAAAGGTCAACTTGCCATGATACCTGGGGAAGTTCTTAACCAGGAATGGGTCTACAAGATTGTAAATTTCCCTTCCTCTTTGAGAACTGGCTATCTGTCATATCTTAAACACATACCCACTGGACCTGAGGTCTCTTCCTTACCCCTTACAGCAGCAGTGAGTTCTCTTCTCACAGATATCTAGATCAGGGATGTGCCTGGGTGGCAGAGCCTGGCATACCTGAGGCCTTGGGTTTCATCCATGGCCCTACATCAAGGTTATCCTTAAGCCTGGGTATTCTGTTGCTGGTCTCTTCAATACTATGCAAGGGTAGGCTATTATCTCAGCTGTTGTGATGAGTACTCCAGGCAACACAATTCAAGAATTTATTCTGGCTCTCAGCTCATTATACAGGCGCATCACGGTGGGGGGAGCTCGATGCAGCCTCTCAGTCACTTCTCATCAACAGTCAGGGAGCAGAGGGTGAGGAATGGATGCTGCTGCCCAGGTCTTTCCTACACACACACACACACACACACACACACACACACACACACACAGTCCAGGGGACTGCACCACCCACAGTGAGCTTGTCTTCACTCGCAGTTAACAAAATCAAGATAATTCCCAGAGGCATGCCCAGAGGCTCATCTCCTAGGTGACTGTAGATTCTGTCAAGTTCCCAGTTAGCTGTAAATTGAAAACGTAGATCCCTAAGCTCCACTCTAGCCTAGTGTTTGGGCAATGCATTTTGAGATAATGCCACATACACACACACACACACACACACACACACACACACACACACACACACGGCCTCCCTAGGTTGGGTCTGACTCAGGAAGGCAAGGGGGCTTCTTACCCAGTATCTCCCTCTACCTGACTGTAGGGATGAAGGTGTAAACTGTACAGCCCTTAGTCCTGGACACAGGAACTGGGAAGAGGGGGTGAGACCTTCTCAGACTAGCAAAGCCCTCAAACAACGCCCATGGAGAAGAGGGCTGGAAGCCCTCAGCATCCGATGCAGGGGCAGGGCAGGAGTTTGGGGTTATGATAAAATATATGTATAGTACTCAAAACAGGAAAACCCCAAAGGTATAATCAGACCTTTTAGATCCGGAAATGCTACAACTTGGAATTTTATCTAAGTAAAAACATTCATACAAAAATATGTGCTGTAGTTACTTGTTATCATAAAAAGTAAAAATGACTGAAATTTCTGTCTCTCCTCTGGTACAGGAACCAACTCCCTCCCCCACCTTATCTGCAATTCTACTTCCTGTGGTTCTAGTTATCAGTGGTCAAGAACACGAAATGGAAAATTCCAGAGTAATCAATCTGTAAGTTTTAAATAGCTTCCACTACAGTATATTACTGTAATTGCTGGTTTGTTGGTATTAATTTTTTGCTGTGCAAAATTTATAAAGTAAACCATCACAAATATGTATATTCAGAAACCAAACCAAAACACAGTTTACGCCAGATTTGGAATCCATCACTGCCTCGGGTATCCATCCATCCATCTGATGAAGGCTATTACAGGGGCACCAAAGTCTTACTTCAAAGAATACTTAGTAAGAATTAAGTGATGTTAAATTTAACAGAATGTAAATATTCTTATAAACATCTGAATTACTTACACACACACATGACTGGTAAAACTATTACAAAATATTAAAGATCATTATCTTTAAGCTGGTTTTGTGGGTGACTTTTTGGCTTTGTATTATTCTGCATTTCTCAACTTTATTTATTTTCAGACAGGGTCTCATGTATCCCTGACTGACTTCTGACTTACTATGTAGCTAAGGATGGCTTTGAATTTCTGATCCTTCTGCCTCCACCTCTCAAGTGCTTGGATCACAGGTATGAACCACCACACCCAGTTCATGCTGCACTAAGGTACAGCCTTGCATTCGAGGCAAGTACTTTATGGAGTTACAGCTCCAGCTCCACCCCCTCCTCGTTTTTAATAATCAATATGAGTTGCATCTGCATCTTCAACCTACTGATTTTTTTTTCTTTTTATATAAGGTCTTACTAAGTAGCCCTGGTTAGTCTGGGTGGGTAAACCAAGTTCGCCTTGAATTCAGGCTTTGCTGGGATTAAAGGCCTGTACCACAGTACCTAACAAGCCACTGATTTGTAAATGGAAACCGTAGGCATCAACACACAGGGTTTCCTCCCCCTGCAGAATCACCTGCTTGGCCTGGGAGAACAAATGAGCATACAGGAAGCCAATGACATTTTCTTCAAAGCCCTGAATGACAACAGAAGCTTCTTCGGCTCTCTTTAGAACCCCTAAAGGCCTCCGTGTCTGCTCTTCAGCCTGAAAGCAGTAAAATCCTTAGAGGGAAAAACCACCACGCGAACGAGCACAGAAAAACAGCCTTGAAAAACAACCTCGCTGGATGCAAAGAGGTCCCTAGGGAGCCTGACTCAGCACGGGCAATGATGCGCATGGAGCCTTGCCATTGCTGACGTCAGACAACCAGCTCCACATCCCAAGAGTCCACAGGAAACACAGAGGGGCAGACAGGGAAGCGTGGACGGAGTGGAGGACAGGCTGTTCTGGGAGCCCTGCCTGCACAGTACTGTGGCTGAGGGACTAAGTACCTACCCTCTGCGACTTTTACTAACTCAAGGACTGGAATCAAACCTTGATGAGCTGAACTAAGAAGTCCCCAACCAGCTCCTGTAATTATCAAGGAAACCAGGTGACCCAAGTTTCTCAAACCTGCTTTACCAACAGCGGAGAGAGGCAAGGGATTGCCCTAACGTTTAAAATCAGTGGCCCTGGCAGGAAAGAGATTTTGGAATGCCACGGAAAATTCTAGCCTTATGGAAAATAATACTTCAAAAATGAACTGGAAACTCTGGGACACAAACATGTCTATCTGCAGAGAGGTTAGGACTCCCTGACACTTTTCCAAAGGGCCAACAGAACAATGTCCTTATCTTTTAAAAGGTCACCTTCCGTGGTCACATGGCTACTTCCCAGCATTCCCATAACTCCTGGAAAGTCCAGGTCTTTCTTTACACTAGGAAAGGGCTTTCCCCAATCAGGCAACACCCTGCGACATCTCACAGACTTCAGGTCTACCTCTAACCCTTGTATTGGGCTGGTCTACCTGGCATTTGGTGGATGGTTTTACTGGGCTTTGGGAGAGCTTAGGCAGAGCTGGAGTTAGAGGGCCAGACCCCAGAGCCTCAAGTGGCTTATGGCCTGCATGAATCTCCATTACCTATCTCTCTCTTGACGTACCTGGGTTGGGGCAATTTTCCTCATTTCATGAAGTAGCCTGGGAGACAGGTAGTTAGGGGGAAGAGACAGGAAAGAGTGCCTCTAGCAAGCCACACTCAAGTAAAAATTAGAATTTTTCCTTTTTTTTTTTTTTAGAATTAGAATAGACAGAGTTTCACTGTGTAGCCTTGGCTGTCCTAGAATTTGCTCTGTAGACCAGACTGGTCTTGAACTCACAAAGATCTGCCTGCATCTGTCTCTCAAGTGCTAAGATTAAAGGAGTGTGCTGCTGTCACCACCACCATAAAGTGCAGAATACTTTTTCTTTAAATGAGACACAGCAGCCAGTGGTCGCATAGACTAGTGTGACATGAACCATACTTCCTGGACAGCTTCTAGCCATGCAAGGTGGCAGGAGCTATTTCCTCCTCTTAAGGACAGCAGGATAGGTTGCCTTGTAAGATTGGGAAAACAGGTGTGTAAAGCCTCTAGCCACAGTGGCTAGTCAGTAAATGGGAACCATAATGGAGCCAGAAGGGGCTACTGAGAGGGGCTAACAAAACCAACAGGTGCCCTTCTTTGGAGCTAGGGAACTGCTAAGCCACCAGACTCGTGAACTAGTTAGTACAAAGACAGGCCCCAGGGAGATCCTGTTTCCATCCAGCCTCAGCCTGACAATGGAAACACTTTGTCAAAGGAAAGGGCACATCCCTAGGATGATGTCAAAGCTGCCATTAGTTGGTCCCCTATTTCATAGTTCAGGAAACCAAAGCCCAGGGTAGCTGGGGATGAAGCAAGACACAAGGAGACAAACAAGCACCAGTTTACAGGTCTCTAAACTGCCCACAGAACACTGTCATCGCCCATCAGGTTCCTGCAGAGACCAGGCAACCAATCCACACCCACAGGCTCTCTGAGAGTACTAATGCATTTAGATGACATGCATCTTTGCTATGGACAAGGATGTATGTAGACATGGCCCCTGCCCACTCTTGGATAATGCCGGCTCAAAATCCTTAATAAAGTCTGTCTTATACTCTCCCATCTCCAGACCCAGGGACTCTGAGCCCCACTCATTCCTGGAGGTCTGTGAGGCTCAGAGGTGAACCTGCCAACTCTTAGCAATGAGGGAAGGAAATAGGGTACTGATTTTCTGGTTCAGTTCAAAAGACAAGTGGAAAGGTGTTCTGATTTGTAAAAGAAATAATGGCATTTTCAATGACTGGTCACACCTACCAAATCTGGTTTGCCAAGATGTGTCAGGTAGCTTTCTGTTACTAAAACAAACACCTGAAATACAACTTACATTTTTTAAAAAGTGGTTTATTTTGCTTCAGCTTTATAACCTAGTCCAGGGTCAGTTGGGTCTTCAGCTTTGGCCTGTGGTACACCAAAACTACTCAGCTCGGGCCCAGAAGGTGAGAGTGGTAACTGCCTCACACCGCCAATGACCAGACCTTCCGCCAGACCCCGAGCCCTGAAATACCTGTAGGGACTCAAAGCAGTTGTTCCCAGGCTGAGGGAGAAAGGCTGTCTTTTAAAGACATGTTTTTAGAATAAGTAACTAGTACTTTTATTTTTAAAAGCATGAGACAGTTTCTGTCTGAGGTGTAACAGGAAGGTGGTCAGCTTCTACATTTCCTTCATCTGCAAAGACAACAAACCAAGCACCCTGTTCTTTCAGTTTAAGGGAGAGGCCACAGAGAGCTGTCTCCCTAAGGAGGCCTTATCTTTCCTAAGGACTGACTTGGCATTTTTCTTTCTCCAAAGTGTTCAGGTGGCAGTATTACCATCCCCCAGCCCAGGGAGGAGAGACTGTGTGTGAACTGAGAACCATTCCTCGACGGCCACAGCTCACGACAGGTGGGAACAGTGACAGAAACCTTTGCTGTCTGTGGAGTCCCAGCTGATCAGAGGCCCAACCTTAAAGAAACAGCTAAAATACAGCCACAGAGGTTTTTATTAGAAAGATCCATGTGACACACACACACAGTGTTGATGGTTAATTCTCTCTCATTTTAGTTTGTTTTTTTTAATTAAAGCCAGGATGACTTAGTTTTTTTGTTTTGTTTCCTAATGAGAGAATTCACTACTGCAGCCAGGGTGACTTAGTTTTTTTGTTTTGTTTTGTTTTGTTTTGTTTTCCTAATGAGAGAATTCACTACTGTAGCCAGGATGACTTAGTTTTTTTGTTTTGTTTTGTTTTCCTAACGAGAGAATTCACTACTGTAGCCAGGGTGACACTCAGCTCTTCCAGCCTCTGTTCCTTCAAGTGCTGGTATCACAGGCATTGGGGGTTGGCCTTGAACTCAGAGATCTGCCTGCCTTGCAGTTTGGGATGTGGGGGTGGGGGTGGGGTGTTAAGCTGGAGAGATGGCACTTGTTTAGAATCAAAAGCAGTGGGAGAGGGAAGCTGAGGCAGGAAGACCACCGTTAATTCAAGGCCTACCTTGGCTACAGAGTACCAAACCAACCAGGGCTACACAGCAAAACGGTGTCTCAACATACAAAACACTTTTTTTTTTCTCACAGGTTCTCAGGAAGTTGTTAACGAAGACCTCACAAAAATGTTCGGGGTAGCAGTTCCGACACAGGTAAGAGGTGACTGAGCAAGCTTGTGTACAACCAGTGTCCAAATCTGGTGCTGACAGGCTGGAGGGCCACACAGCTGGGCTCCCATCCCTGACACCCACAACCGGAACTCAGGGTCCCAACATTAAAGGAGTCATAATTAACTGTCGCAGTGTTCCTTTCGCTCTGTTTGGTGACTTACAGTTGTTGTTGTGTGGTTGGTTTGTTTTTTTGAGACAGTGTCTCACTATGTCGCTCAGACTGGCCTGGAACTCACTCTCCAGCCAAGGCTTGTCTTGAACTCACAGCAGCTCTCTTGCTTCCGTGATTATGCACTGGAATCATAGACATGGGCCGTCACATTAAAATATTAAATTGTATTTTATATGTATAGGCATTTTGTCTGTATGTATGTCTGTTTAGCACAGACATGTCTGTGCAGTACATCTGTGCCTGGTATCCAGAGATAAAAAGAGGCTCTCTCTCCTAGAACTGGAGTTACAGATGGTTGTGGGCCTCCATGTTGAACATGGGTCCTCTGGAAGTGAAGCCAGTGCTCTTAACTGCTGAGCCATCTCTCTGGCTCCATTAGTACGTTTTTTATAATAAATGTGATAACCACTGGACAAAATGGCTTTTTATCATGAATGTCCAACTCCTGCCTATCACATGGGCATGTCACATGGTTACTATCACCAACAACCCAGAGACCAAGGCTGGCGAGAGACTCTTCCATGGCAAACTGCAGTGGAACTGTGAGCAGCCACAGAAGGGCCACTGGACAGAGTACAGCCTAGACTCTGCTCCAGGCCGACATGGCAGTGGCAGCCTCTGGCAGCATTCCTTGTCTGAGTCTGTTTCACCTTCTCAGATAGCGGAAATATTCATTTCCACACACGAATGGATGTATGGTCTATATTTTGGCCTAGGTATGGGGCATGTCAACACAGTAGGAGATAGTTCTTCAAATCAGGCCCAGCTTTCAGCTCAGTCTGCACCTCTTCTCACCCACACCCATCGGCTTCCTCTCTCTATCCCTGCCCACCTGATTCTAGCCGCTGTCCTGGGAGCCAAGGAATGAACCTGGATGGTCACCTCTAGGCTGAAGCTGGGATGCTGCTCCTTCACCAACAGGAAACACAGGATCTGGTACTGTTTCTCAGGCTCCCACAGAGCCATCCATGCCTAAAGGGAAACTTGAAGCTTACACACCTGAAGCAACTTATACAGAACCTTTAATTACTGCCAGAAGTCTTGGCTGAAGGCCTGCAAGGCTCAGGTGTCCACAGAGGGACTATACAGACATCAGGTGCACCTATTCTGAAAGATGGAGTCTCTCTGTCACCAAGAGACTATTCTGGGGACTGCTGTGCATTCTGAGTTAAATTGGTCTGCCTCTGTTCTGATTTAGAGGCTCTCTAATCCTCCATCTGTAAATGGATGCAGTCATTTTACAACCGTTCGCATCTTTAGAATACCTAAGAAGAGGTGCTAGGACATTTCATCTGACTGGCAAAGGACTTAGGTCTGGATAGCAGAAACAAAGGCCTAGGCAGCAGGCTCTCAGCCTGGCTTCACTGACCTTACACAGGAGACCTTGGGCAACCACACGTATTAGTTCTGAGAGTTGTTCTCCTCACCCTCCTTTCCCTCCCCTACGCATGCCTGGCAAACACTCTACCCTACAGCTACACACTCAGCCCTAGGTGCAGTTTCTTCATCAGTATAATTCAGTGGCAACTAGCTCTGGCTTTCCAGTTCCTTCAGCTTCAAAGGCTTGAGGATTTACAAAACACCAAACACGGCTGGTAACAGAACGCCAGCCCCAGGCCCTGTCCCGCGCCCCACTCCTCACAGGAAGAAGTCCTCACTCCCTTGTCATCTATAGCAGAGCCCAGGTAGACCAGGTCAGGTCCTGGGTAGCAGTGACCAAAATGCCTGGTGAATACAGCTATGAGACCCACGTGCACTGGCCCTTTAACACCTCACTCCGCGCCTGGGGCTCTGGAGGCTGGAAGGGACACGAGGGCACTCGGACGCGGCTAGAGGCCCAGAGCTGCTCCCTACGCTCCTTCCAAGCCCCAGCTCAAGGCCGGCCGCACTGCCGCCTTCCCGGCACTTTCTCCTCGTCCCTCCGCCGGCCGCAGAGGCCGAGATCGCCGCAGGGGCCGCAGCCTGGAGTCCAGACCCGGGTGCCCTGAGGGGACAACGGAAGCAGCGGTCAGGGGCGTGCGCACGAAGGGCCTCGCTGCATCCGGGCTCTCCATGCTGCTGGCTACCGGCGATCTGGGACAGGTACCGGGCCGCACACACCCAGCCCCCGCCCTCCACTCACCTGCTCCGCCGCGGCGCAGGGTAGAGTTTACGCCGCGGGCGGAGCAGCTCGCCCCAGCTAGCGCCGGCCCCGCCCACTGCCCCCGGTTCGCCCGCGCCCCGGACACGCCCCGGTACAGACACGCCCACTTCCCTGGCTCCGCCCCTGTCCCGTCCCTTGGGCGGTGCCAGGTTCCCCAGTGCACTTGCGCCTTCGCGGGTTTACAGAAAAACACTGGGTGCGGAAGGTCCAGGCCTTCGCTGTGTCTTGCCCTGAAGACCGCAACATCATATTGACATTGAAATTTGAAATTGGATAGTGCCTTTTCTTAGAGGCCAGGCAGCGCCACTGGGACAAGGGGTGGGTATTGGCTTTGTGATTTCAGGAGCCTCTGCTTCTCCCTCGGGTTCCATGCACTTTAAAATGGAGTCTAAAGTAAGCTAACATCGTGAGCATTCTCCTGATTGATTTTTTAGAGAGCTTCGGCGACATGGGGAGCTCTGGGTAAATATGAACTAGGATAAAATTGTATCGAGACCTAGGAATCTTGCCTGGGCGGAGCGGGGAGGGGTCAGGATCTGGGGTCTGTGGAGTGAGTTGAAATTGTCAACAATTTGCCAGAGGTGTCATTTCAGTAGCTTTATTTCTCCTTTGATTACTGTGAAGTTCATATAACATAACATTGTCGTTGAAGGGCTGGTGATATAGTTCAACAGAGTGCTTGCCTAGCATGCAGGAAGCCCTGTGTTCAATACTCAGTTCTGGTGTATGCATGGGTGAGTAATCCTGTCCCTAGAAGTCCAAGGCCATCCTTAGCTACATAGCAAGTTTGAGGCCAGCCTGGGACACATTAGAACTTCCCTTTAAAAGAAAAATATGGCTGGACAGTGGTGGCGCACGCCTTTAATCCCAGCACTTGGGAGGCAGAGGCAGGTGGATTTCTGAGTTCGAGGCCAGCCTGGTCTACAGAGTGAGTTCCAGGACAGCCAGGGCTACACAGAGAAACCCTGTCTCGAAAAACAAAAACAAACAAACAAAAAAAAATGGCTGGGCAGTGATGGTGCACACCTTTAATCCCAGCACTGGAAAGGCAGAAATAGGCAGATCTCTGAGTTCAAGGCCAGCCTGGTTTACGGAGTGAGTTCCAGGACAGGCAGGGCTATATAGAGACCCTAGTCATTTTAGTTTAAGGTATTTAGTGAATTTAATGTGTGCAGATCTGGCTTGTATGGTTTTAAAACAGTCCATTGCTTAAAGAATAAAAGGCAGTTGTACACATTGAAAAATTTGTTTCCTTCCCCTCTCCCTGACCCTGTTAGCCATCAGCCTACTTCTGTCTCTGTTGACTTAGCTCAGTATCTTTAATTTTTTTGTTTAACACAGTTGAGAAAGCGGGATCTACTTGGCAGAAGGCATAGAGTCACTGAATGGAGGTCTGAAATCTTCCTCTCTGCCTGTTGATTGCAGTTCCTTACCCTTTGGGGGCCTCTGATTCCTTATCTGTGAAAGGACAGCATGAGCACCTTCAGGGAACACAGCAAATTAGAAAGAGATGAGGGTGCAGCGGGCAGCGCGGGTGCTGAACAAATGGTAATTGTTTCCTTCCTCTGCCTCCCTCTCGACTTGAGGTGGTATGGGTTTTGTTTTGTTCTGTTTAACATTGAAATAATAGACCATAATACTCTTCATAAGTCTACTGCCCCTCCCCCATAGGGGCACCATCTTTCTCCACCACACTCTTATCAATGGCAGCAACAGCACCACATAGAAGTTGTGACCAGAAGTTCTGGACCTTGGACATGTTCACCACACGTGAAAAAGCCCAACTGTGCTGTAGTGGAGGCTTCTCTACTGAACAGGACTCACAGCTCACACGCAGACGGGCCACTGTCTCAGTCCGTTCAGGCTGCTATAACAAACCTCCAGAGGCAGGTGGCTCATAACAATAGAAATTTGTTTTTCCACTGTCCTGGAGGCTGGGCAGCCCAAGATCAAGACCTTAGCAGGCTTATTGTCTGGAGAGGACTTGTGTTCTAGTTTATAGGTAGCCTCATATGGTGTCCTTCTATGATGTCTACATGGCAGATAGCACAGACTCAGCAGGCCTAGGTCTGAAATCTCCATCTTCTTGATCTCATCCATGAAACCTGTGTTCCTGTGGCCTGATCACTGCCCAGAGTCTCCACCACTTAACCAATAACCTTGGGGGTTTGGATGTCAGCACAGCAACTTTGAAGGGATAAACACACTAAGACTTCAGCGTATGTAGAACGTAGATAATAAAACAAGTCTCAGAGATTGGGCAGTTTTCTGCTTCCGCAGTGTGGCCTCACCTAGTCTTATCTGGGCTGTACATTTAACATTTAGGATCTTAGGTTCTGGGCAATACATTCTTTGTTAGACTTTTATAAAAGGTTTACTTATGTATTTATATTTTGGGTGGCAGTTACTTTAAAAATTAGGTACTTTTTTTTAATGTTTAGACTTTGTAGAAAATTTGTAAAATTCAGAAAAATTAAGTAGAAGAAAATTATGTGTTCTTCTTTTTGTTTTATGTTTTTTTTTCCTAATATCCCTTTGGGTAATTTTCTTTTTCTTTTGAGAATACTATATGGATGTCATAATGTTGCCAAGGCTGGTTTCAAACTTATGACCCTCTAGCCTTAGCCTCTCATTGAGAATTTTATTTAATGAGGATTTGGAAAAAAAAAATGTGTGAAGCTGGAATCCTTGCTTCTCATGATGTAGAAGAAGAGATGAGCAAATGGATTCTAGGAGTAGTGGACACTGTGTTGCCTAAAGGAATCGCTCTCTGACTCACAGGGAGTCACATTCTGTGTCAGAATAGTCTCAGTAGGAGGTGTGGTCCTTTGAATATGCTTGGCCCATGAGAAGTGGCACTATTAAGAGGTGTGGCTTTATTGGAGGAGGTGTGGCCTTGTTAGAGGAAGTGTATCACTGTGGAGGCGGGGCTTTGAGGTCTCATATATGTAGCAAAATTAATTAATAAATCCCATTGTGGGGTTGCTTCCCATATCAATGGTTTATGTTCCTGAATGAAAGACACACAAACACACAGCCTTTATATTTCAATATTGCCTTAAGCAGCTCAATAGCTGGGTAGCTGTCTACCCTCCATGCTGCTAGAATCTACCTCGCACTGATAACTCCAAGTTACTACTTTACTAATTTCTATGTTCCGTCTTGGCTGTTCTTGGTCCAATTGAGCAGCCCTCTGGGTCCTGTTCTCTTGGCTCCTTTACATAGTTGCTCTCCTCCCTCCTGCATGTTCTTACCCTTCCATGGCTGCTATCTTCTCTCCTCTCCTGCACACACTCCTAAGGCATAGTAGCAACCTCTGTCCTGCACATTCCTAAGGCATGGTGTCTCCTCTCTCCTTTTCTTTGGGGATCCCAAGCCCAGGAACCCTAAATCCCGCCTCTGTCTCTCCTCTCCAACAGCTATTGGCTGCTGGCATCTTTATTTACCAATCAGAATTAACTGGGGGCAGGGTCCCAGAAGCCACATGCAGACCCTCTTGTGTAAAAAGTTTTGGGGGACCCAGTTAGCATCAGAATACAGACAGGTACAATATGTATGCTCAAGTCTGGTCAGTGTGACAGAGCCTCTTCCTGACTGTGGAAGACAGTTTCCTCACTGCCCAAGGATTGAGACTTAGAACTCTCAGCTCCTTCTCCAGTATACCATGGTTGCCTGCACACTGCCATACACCCTACCATGCTGATAATAGACTGAACCTCTGAACCTGTAAGCCAGCCCCAATTAAATGTTTCTTTTTATAAGAGTTACCATGGTCAATGGTGTCTCTTGGCAATGAAACTAAGTCAGGAGGGCTCCAGAGAGGAAGCCATGTTGTTAGGAATCCCCAGACAGACGTTAGCCACGCATCCCTAGGTATCATCAGTCATGAGGTAGACACTCTACAGCACATCTTTCCTTGCTAGAGTGTGAGAGCTAATGTTGGTTATCCACTTTGCTACTTTGGATGATACTTGAGATATCTGCAAAGCATGATTCTGGAGTATGTCTTCTATGATATTTCCAGAGATGATTGACATATGGGTCTGCAAACTGTGTGGGGAAGAACTGCGCTGGCTGAGGGCAGCGTTGTGTAATAGTTTCGGGGCCTGGAAGGAGTGAAAGGCAAAGAGGGGGCAAGCTCATACATGGACACGCGCCCCTATTCTTGAACAGGTATGGTTTTTGCTATTGTGCTATGGAAATATGACTCTTCAGCCTTTGAATGTGGGCAGCCGGGAGATGCTCACTGGGGCATTCCCAGTTCTTAGACTAGGGCTACACACTGGGCCTCGTTGTTCTAAGGCAGTGCTTCTCAACCTGTGGGTGATGCCTGCTCAAAGGCATTCAGTCTAAGCAGCTACTGGTTTCCCTGTATTTCTCTGATTCTATAGGTTAATCTACTAAGTCCTGCCTACAGTAATGTGTGCATGTGCGTGTGTGTGTACACATGCATATATACATACATATCATTTATCTATATTATACATGTAAATATGCATATACATACACATTTATATGTAAATATACATATAGATAGATGATAGATAGATAGATAAATAGATAGATAGATAGATAGATAGATAGATAGATAGATAGATAGAATCAATTCTACTTAAGAGAAATTTGTCTAATATATAGATAGGGCTTTGCCGGTAAGTCTGGGAGTGGGAGCCATCAACTGTACGATTATACTCAGGTCACCTGGTGACACCACTGTAGGATTATACTCAGATCACCTGGTGACACTGCTGTAGGATTATACTCAGATCACCTGGTGACACCACTGTAGGATTATACTCAGGTCACCTGGTGACACTACTGTAGGATTATACTCAG
>JANHMN010000015.1:66667301-66679802 GCA_030674055.1 Rhabdomys pumilio
TACACACATGTAATACACAGATACATACATATACACATACATACACACACACACACACACACACACACACACACACACATACACACAGAGTCAAAGAGAGAGAGAACACTCCACCTGTGGATTCCTTGACTACACATTCAAACAATCATAAACCATAAACCAAAACTACACAAAACAAAAATGTCCTCTGTACTGAAAGTGGGTAAACTTTTCCCTTGTCATTCCCCCTAATCAATGCAGCAGAGTAATTATGAACTTAGGATTTATATCATGTTAGACATCAGAAGTTATCTAGAAATGGCTTGAAGTATTTAGGGGCATGTGCATAGGATATGTGCAAAGACCCTGCCTTCCTGCATAAGGGACCTGTCCATTTTTAGGCCATCGTGACTAAAATGAGGAGACAGTATAAGATAAGCATGCGTCACATTTATGACTGTGTAACTACTTTTCCTATTTTTGGAGACTTCCAGGCCAGACCAGATGTTGTACAGGTAGGTCACAAGCATGTTATTCTACCCACGAGAGGCCCCTGTGTGAGCAGACTCTTGCACAGAGTACTGTCTTGTGACTCAGTGGCTCAGTGAAGCAATTTGTGAATTCTCCAGGGCAGCCATATTGGTAGCTATATTGGATTCTTAGCATCCAGATATCATCAGCAGCTGTCCTTTGTAGAACAGGAAGGAAGGCTTGGGTATCATGTACTGTAGCAGCTCTAGGCCTGACCTTCTGGCCTTCCTCATGATTCTGTCTAGAGCAGTGGTTCTCAATTTTCCTAATGCTGCAACCCGTGTTGTGCTGACCCAAACCATAGAATTGCTTTTGTTGCTACCTCAGAACTGTGATTTGCTACTGTTATGAGTCATAGTGTAAACATCTGATATGCAGGGTGTCTTGAGTGACCCTGATGGGGTCTCGACCCACAGACTGAGAACCACTGGTAAAGTATTTTTCTCACTTAATCTGTTTGCTACCGAGTCTCAGTCTGAAACTCGTCTGCTTGGATGTATCACCTCATGGCATGGGTCTGGCGTGTCTAGTCTAACGCTGGAAGGTGAAGCACGTTCCCTTTGCAGCCAGGTGGGGTTGTTCAGTGAGATCCAAAGTACAGATGAGTTTCCAGCTACAGCTGCAAAGTGTCCCAGACTCCACAGAGCAGCTGGACTTCATTCGGCCTTGAGAGCCACAGAGGAGGAGACGGGTTCAGATGGTAACTGAGCTATAGGTGAACATGAAGTTTGCAGTTGGCTTCAGGAAGGACTGTCTGAGGGGGATGAAGGGTGGTCGTCTCCTTGGATACAGGTGAGAAAGGTGCTGGGAGTTATCTTTCAGAATCCACTTCCCCAGGGATAACAGGTTCTGTCTCCATTTGGGGATGAGCCACTTGGTCTCTTGATTTTTCTCTCCTTCCCCCTCCCTCAGGTGCCTGGGCCAAGCCAGGGATGATCAGCCATATGTGAGCCAGGCCTCCACACACACATCACTTCCAGGATCTCCTGTGAGGCCCGGAGTACAGCCAAGGTGATGACAGACGTGCCTCCTCCGTCCCTGGGTCAGCTTTAGGTGAAGTCATCCGCTCCCTCTGCACTCTGTCAGGACCTGTTCCTGGGATTTCTGAATCATTTGACAGTTTATAACATTACTTTAGGAACCAGAAGTATTGTGGGAATGACTCCATGAAGGAGGTGCTTGGCCTGTGCCTTCATGTTGAAAGAAGCTCTCGAGACTGAGCCAAGAAGACTGGTCAGAAAATTCAACAGCACATAGAGAATTAAAGGGTACAGGAGTGGGGGAAGGGGTGCAGTTGCTAAGGCCAGTCACTACTGCAAAATCAAGTCCCAGTTTCAACAAGTGCTTCCACACTCTCCAGTGGGATGCTATGCAGCTTGCAAGAAAGTGTGACAGACTTGCACATGGCTTCATTTGGTGGAGACTTCTGCCTTCTGCTGTACTGCAGAGAGTTTTACCATCATTGCTTGTGTTCTACCTTTAGAAGTTGGTGTGGTGGCTTGAATAAGAATGCCCTCGTAGGCTCTGATCTTTGCACATTTAGTCCAGGGAGTGACACTACTTCAGAAGCATTAGGAGGTGTAGCCTTGTTAGATGGAGTGTGCTGCTGAGAGCAGGGATTGGAGGTTTCAAAAGCCTACAGGGTCTCTCTCTGCAAGATGCCGAGGAATCGGGATGAAACTCTGCTGCGGTAAATATTATTTCATTTTCCCCCCTCTTATATCATTTAGCTCTCAAATAAAAGACACAAAACCTTTATATTTATAATAAACCTTAAAGCACCACAGCTGGGCAAGATACCTACCCTCTGTGCAATTCTGTCTACCTCCCTGTCAATAACCCTGAGATATCACTTGTCATGTTCTGCCTGGGCCTCTCCTACTCCAATAGGCTGGTCCTTGTGGCCATGCAATCACGATCCATCTGCCCCATGGTGCCTTCTTGCTTTTTCCTTTCTCCCTCTCTCTCTCTGGTCTCTGCCTCAGTACCCAAGTCCAGGAATCAAAGCCCTGCCTACCTTTCTTCTGCCCAGCTATAGGCTTTAGGTATCTTTATAATCAATAGTTCTAAGTTAAGGAGCAAGATTTGCACGGCAAAAGCTGGCATAGTTGTGAGAATTCACTGTCTTGAGGCAATTAGACCTTGGGATAAAGAATTTAACATTACAATACACAGCAACACACCAAACCTCAACCCAACAGCAGCTCAGCTACCTCTCCAGCCACAAGCTTGCCTGCTGCCATGCTCTGTGCCATGACAGTGGACCAAGCCTTTGAAACTGTGAGCCAGAAGTTTGTAAGTTTGTAAAGTGTAGGCAAACTGTAAGAAAGCAATTAAATGCTTTCTTTTATAAGAGTTGCCCTGGTCATGATGTCTCTTCACAGTGAAAGAACCATGACTAAGCAGATGGCTTGCGGTAGTTTGGAGGATAGAACCCAGGGCTGTCTGCATTGTAGACAAGCACTCTGCCATGGAACCATACCATTACTTATGTTTTAAGGCTAAAACAGCTCAGTCTAAAAGTCTCTAGAGGGCTAGTGAGATGGCTCAGTGGGAAAAGCTTCTTGATGCCAAGTCTGGTGCCCTTAGTTCAATCCCTGAGTCATACAGAGGTGAAGGAGAGAACTGACTCCTGTAAGTTGTCCTTTGACTCCCACACATGTGCCATGATGTGATTACACACGCGTGCTCACATGCACAGACACACACTGAATTAATAAAATATGACAAAAACCTCTCCAGGAAGCTTACGCCCTTGCCCACAGTTCACAATTTAATAATAATGTGGCATTTACTCAGATCCTTTCCATGGTTCCTCACTGAAATATATTCCCAAGAAATGAGTTCCAACACTTCTGCCAATGGTTGTGTTCTCTCAGTGGGAGGAGAAGCTATCATTGGTGAGGAGACTCAGTCAGTATTCACAGTGCAGCGAGCTGCTAAGCTGAAAGCTGGACGACAGGCTGCTGGTGGCCCATTCTCCCTTCCTTGATGGTCTGTGGCCTTTATGTACCTCACGAGGAAGCTTAGTCCCAGAGCGTTCACTGTGGACCTGATCTTACTGGTTAAAAGTTCAAGTACAGGGTGAAGAGATGGCTCAGCGGTTAAGAGCACTGGCTGTTCTTGCAGAGGTCCTGAGTTCAATTCCCAGAAACCACATGATGGCTCACAGCCATCTGTAATGGGATTTGATGCCCTCTTCTGGTGTGCATGACAGTGACAGTGTATTCACACACATAAAATAAATAAATAAAAATTTTAAAAGTTCAGTACAGTTCTGATGCTGATACTGCAATAATAAACTGAAATCATGGCTGATGTGGATACAGCGAGTTCTGGCCAAAAGCTCACTTTTGCTTAATGCTGCTTTCCTGAGTATGCACTCACTTAAAAGAGAGCCCTTAACACAGCTCTAGGTAGACTGCCTGGGACACAGAGCAAACACAGCGGCCTAAGGCCCAGCTTGTCAACCAAGGGTCTCCTGAGTGATGCCCCTTGTCCCTTCTGCCACACCATCATCCATGGAGGAGGATCTCTGTCCTTTACTGTTCCTGGAGCAGGAGCATTGCTTTTATAAAAGAGACTTCTTGACCAGCCTCTGTAGAATACAAGAAAATTGAAACATTGTTCCCTTTCTTTTCCTGAGCTAGACTCTCATCAGACAGATAGAGATGACATAACCACTATTGTCTTAGCCCAGGCCCTCCACCATAATGCTTAAATTGTTGTTGAATGAATGGACATGATGGTTAGGGATAAGAGGATGGTTGCTTTCTGAAGTTGTTTATTGTTGTTGTTGATGATGCTATTGCTGTGTGTGTTGTATATATGTGTGCATACTTACATGTTTCCCTTATGCCTATATGTATGGAGGTCAGAGGTCAATACTGCTGTCTGCCTCAACTGCTCTCCATGTTATTTTCTAGAACATTCTTTCTCTGAACCTGGAGGCCATCATTTTTAACAACACAGGCTGGTCAATGAATACCTGGAGCTCTGCTGGGATCTATGGGTCTCTGCCAGCCCCCAGTACGAAGGCTATAGCTGCATGCCACCATGCTTAGCTGTTACTAGATGCTAGGAATCCAGACTCAAGTTCTCAAGCCTGTGTACCAGATACTTTGCTGCTATCAACTCACCAGCCTCTCTTTCTTAGTTTGCTCTAATGCCTAAAAGTTGCACACTGTGGGGGTGTTAGGACAACACTTTTTGATGATGTAATAACATGTGAACTTTATTCAGTATGATGGTAAATATCGATTGCAAGCTTGACAGGATATAGAATCAACTATGAGATAAGCCTCTGGGGAACACCTGTGAGGGATTTTCC
Organism: Rhabdomys pumilio; assembly: GCA_030674055.1. Classification (NCBI taxonomy): domain Eukaryota; kingdom Metazoa; phylum Chordata; class Mammalia; order Rodentia; family Muridae; genus Rhabdomys; species Rhabdomys pumilio. The sequence continues at coordinate 66,672,142 of JANHMN010000015.1, forward strand.
CAGATAGGCTAACTGAAATGGGAAGACTTACCCTAAATGTGAGGGACTCTCTTCCACGGGCTGAAGTCCTGGACAAAACAGAAAGGAGAGCTGAGACAACAGTCATCTTTGGCTCCTGAGTGTGGCTGCAAGTCAGATGCCTCACCCACCTCGCTGTCATGGCTTCCTTCAACTTCCTTCCCCTAAGCTGATTTGGTCAGGTGTTTTGTTTCGGTAAGAGGAAAGTAGCTAGGAGATGCAGTTGACTTGTTTCATGGGATTTGAACTCCCAAAGCTAGCAACGGACAGTTTGAACCGATCACCAAGTGGTTTCCTCCAAGGCTGGTATCAGCTGTTTCATTCCAAGATGCCCTATCCCAAGTGACCTGTGGATTGTGTTGTTTGTGTGTGCTGTGAGGTGACCTTAGCCCTTCCTGCATTCCAGGAAACAGGATGTAGTTGTTCTCCAATAATCTATAAAGTACCAAAATGACCTGTTTGGCCTTCTGAAAACCTTAGCGAGTTGCTGAGCACAATTGCAGCAGGGAGACATAGTCACGTTTGCTCACGTCCTGCTTTGAAACTGACAAAACATCCCCTTTAGTTCTGGGCTTCCTTCCCTCCCCGAAGGAATTTGCTATTGTTTGTAAATATAGTATACTCCTGATATGGGCTTTATCTAACCATATTTCAAGCTTAGATTTTTCTAAACATTCCTATCGCAATAGAATTCACACACGATAAAAACGCACTTTTAAGTATACAGTTCAATGATTTTCATCAAGTATATGTGCCTGTGTAAACACCATTGAGCTAAGACAGAGAATTCGTTTCTCATACTAAAGAGTCCCATCCCCTTTCCCTTGTCCTCCCTCCTCCTGCCCCCCCCCATCCCTCCACACCCCCCTTCTGCTCTTGGCTACCAACTCTCCCATCGACCCTCAGCTCTGGACAAGTACTTTCTTCATTCTGAGAGTCAATTTAATGACTTCAATTTCTTTTTAGATTTATTTATTTTATGTATGTGAGTACACTGCCACTGTCCTCAGACACACCAGAAGAGGGCATCAGATCCCATTACAGATGGTTGCGAGCTACCATGTGGTTGTGGGGACTTGAACTCAGGCACAGCCACTTTGAGGATTCTGGCTCTGTCACACCGGTTCTGCAGACCAGAAAGGGCTGCAGCAAACAGAATTTGGAGCTGAATTTACTGGTCTGCAGTAGACTTGGGCTCCACCTAACACGTTTCCATAGGGAAAGGCAAGCTTCAAACTCACGTAAGTATGCTGCCTGTGCCCTTCCTTCCTGGAAGTTTTCAATTTTCTTACCTGGTCATTTTCAACTAAACCTCTAGGTTATGGAAAAATAAAGATCTTCCCATTTGAATGGAGGAAGCCTCCTAATGGGCACATGTAAATCATGGTTAGAAATGTTTGAATAGCCAGATGGTAGAAACCAGGACTCCAGTATTTCCTGATAAACACGGGGCGGTCTCCTACTGGCAGAGGCGGTTTCAAATTTGGACATGAGTGGTGTCAAGTGCACTTGGGGGCAACGTTGTATCTACTAGTTGTCTAACCCCCAAGAGAGAGGAGACTGGGGAGAGGAGGAATGTCTAAGTTCAAGTCCAGGATGCTGTGCCTAGGCTTAGAGCTTCATAGTTTAGTGTTTTCAGTGGTTCAGGTTGTCATTTCCCTATGACACTGGTGTGGGTTTCCCCAGCGTCACCTTCCAAAGAAGTGGGCAGTGACATGGTGACCCCTGTGAGTCTTTCTGTTAGAAAGGCTACAGATGCGCAGCAAAGTCAAGAAGGGTAGGGATGGGCCAGCAGTAAATACAGAGCAACCAAGTTTGGGATCGAAGAGCCCGAGTTTTCATTTCTAAAATGGTAAACCCAAAAGGGTTGGCCCTGAGCTTATGCAACGTCCCTCCGCAGTGTGCCAGCAATTTGAGAGGCTTGGAGCGCCTGGCAGGAGAGGTGACTTTTGTTCCTCCCTCTGTAACTAAAGCTGGCCACACCCTCTGGCATCTGACTGAGTAGGAAAAAGGCCTCAGGGTGTCCTGTGCTGGGGACACCAGGTGACTGTACAGAGTCCATGCCCGGCAGGAGATCCCAGCAGGTGCAGGGTTGACGAAATGCAGAAATGCGCAAGCGCTGAGGGGTTTCCTGCCTGGGTGGAGCTTCCAGTTGAGTCACCTCTCCCTTGGCTAGTGAGGGAGCTACGGGTTCTCCTCCACTCCTGCCTCCTGCGGTCTTGCCCGCTCTTCTGCACCCTCTAGGATGGCTAATTGTAACGGGAACCCTTACCCTTGCTTTTATTCTTACGGATTCCAGATCTAAAAATAAAGGTCAAATGGCAAACAGACTGTGCTCTCCAACAGCACTAGCTACCACTATTTACTAAACCAAGCTACTAATCAAGGATTTTAAAACCAAAACACAAGGGGGGGTGTAGTCCAGTGTGGGCACAGCAGCAGAGCTTCTCTATGCTTAGTGCTTTTCCTGGCCAAGAACTGATATGCCTTCAGACAGCTCTTCAGACGTATTCAAAAATCACTCTCCGATTGTCATTCGTATGTCATTTATGTGCCCCTCACTTTGGGTGGAGATGGTACTGATAATTCACGTTTATTTTGCTTTCACGAAGTCTTGTCTTTCTGTCTTCTTGCAGCTCACTGGGCTGTAGGGTCTTGAGGTGAAAGGCATCTGCTTTTGGGGACTTGTGTGAATCTGTAAGGTCAGTTTGGGCATGTGAATCAGCACCAAAGGGGCCTGGCCTGCCGATGTCTTGCTGACTTAGTTGGTGGAGATATCGTCTGATGACCCCTTAGGGAAGCATATTAATCTCCAAGGTCTGTAGCATTGCAGCTTTGCTGGCTAGGGATATTTTTAGGTCATTATGAAGGTGAAGTTTTCCTTTGAACTCCTTCAGTCACGAGACACAGACACCTCTTAGTCTTAGTCTTGACACTATATGACGGTGCTCTAGTGTCTCAGGGAACTCAAGGCTAAAGGTACTAAAGTAAGCAAGGCGATTGGTCTCAGGACAAACATACACATGCCGAAGGCACATTACATTTCTGGATCTGTGAGTCGGGACTCCTGTGACCCAGCAGGAGTGGGCAAGGGTCTGCCCTGCTCAATCAACAGTGTAGCCCCAGCCTGTAAGGCACTTGGAAACCAGAAAACCATCCTTGTATGTATAGGAATTGGATGTGTGACCTAGAAAACTTAATAAATGGCAGACTGATTGATCAATGCTGACCATGTAAGTGCCAATCTACCTAAAAGACCAGCAGTTTTGAGTATTTTTAAATACTAAATAATTTTAGGGTATATTTTTAAATATACCCTAAAACTAAACCAGACTATAATATTAGTTAAGGGTTTGGTAAACAGAGGTAAGTAGCTTCTAAGGCCAGAAACCATAGGGAAAAATATCAAGGAAACATTGAATGAATTTGATGTTATTGAGTTTGTTCCTTAAAAAGGAAATAAAATAAAATAAAATGTCTGTTTCTCTGTGTGCGGGTACCTGAATAAGCCAGGAGAGGGTGCTGGGTCACGTGGAACTGGAGTTAGAGCTGGTTGTAAGCAGCCCATTGTAGGGGCTGAGAACTGAACTCTGGTCCTCTGGAAAATCTGCAAGGGCTCTTATCCACTGAACCATCTCTCCAGGCCCTGGATGTGTCTCTAAACACTTTGCTCATACTATCTAAAACATCTTCCAAACTTGTGAAGATGGCACTGTTCTCTCTCTCTCTCTCTCTCTCTCTCTCTCTCTCTCATTTGTTTCTCTGTCTCTCTTTCTGCCCCCCCCCCCCAACAGAGGGTCTGATTTAATCTACGGCCTTGTAGATTTGAGGCAAGCACTCCCCTACTGGGCTACTCCCCAGCCCCTTTCTTACCTTCAGAAACATGGTGACTGTAAGAAACGTGCCAGATCGTACAGGAAATGGTGCAGCCTTCATGCTCCCTTGAACCATGGGTTCCCCAAGCCCTGCTCTCACCCTCTGTTCCTCTCCTCTCTCCTATTTACAAACTTAGGTTAAAAGGGAGGAAGTATGCTGGGTGGTGATGGTACATACCATCAGCACTGGGGAGGCAGGGGCAGGTGAGTCACTGAGTTCAAGGCCAGCCTGATCCAGGATGCCAGGGTTACACAGAGAAACCCTGTCTTAAAAAAACCAAAGGGAAAACAAAACAAAACAAAACAAAACAAAACAAAACAAAACAAGAAACCCCAATATAATGGTAATTGTTAATCTGCTCTAAACTCCCTGGCAGGTGTGTGCATCTCCACTACACTCACCCAAATATTTTGAATTCATGAATGAAAGGCACACACACACACACACACACACACACACACACACACACACACACAAACACACGGCCTTATTTTTAATACACCCTAAACAGTTCAGTGGTTGGGCACTTCCAAACCTCCCCATGGCTAACACACTCTTCCCTCCAATATTCCTGAATTACTTTTTACTAACAGTTATATTTCATCTCTGCTACCCCAGACCCAGTTGGGGGCGTGGCCCCTGAGACTACTTCCCTGATTCTTACAGGGCTGGTTCTCTTCTTCCAAAGCTCTCACACTTGTATGCTATTCCTTTTCTGGCATGGCGATTCTAAACCCTCCTTTTCCTCGGGTCTGGGAAATCTAAAGTCCCGCCTCCGTCTCCCTGCCCAGTTACCGGCCCACAACTTTATTTACCAGTTAGAACCAGCTGGGTGTAGGGACAGTCAGTCTCATACACATCATGCAAATTCTTGTATAATTTGGAAATCCAGTTAACATAACATAAGCAATAAATCAAGTCCACAACACCCCAACATGTTTAACAAAAAAGGGGACCCACACACTTCTACATACAGATGACCCTGGGTTTGATCCTTAACACTGTAATAATAATAAAAATAAAGCAATGGTGATCATGTAGAAATAAAAAGAAATATCGTAGAGCCAGGTGAAACTGGTACTCTTATACCTTGAAGGTGACATTATAAAATGACATAAATACTTTGGGGAGTAATTTGGCATGTATCATAAATTTTTATCATCTTTGACCTAACTTTTAACTTTGAAATTTCAAGCATCAGGAAAAGACACTGTATGACTGTAATGTTTACTGAGGGTACACTAATAGTGAAATCTGAAGAAGGAGAAGGAGGAGGAGGAGGAGGAAAAGGAGAAGAAGAACAACAGTAGGAGGAGGGAGAGAGGGAGGGAGGGAGGGAGGGAGGGAGGGAGAGAGGGAAGGAGGGAGGGAGGGAAAAGGTAATAGTGGACAGACATGGTGGTGCACACCTTTAATCCCAGTACTTGGGAGGCAGAGGCAGGCAGATCTCTGTGAGTTTGGGGCCAGCCTGGTCTATATAATGAGTTCCAACACAGTCAAGTTATATAGTGAGAACTTGTCTCAAAAGGATGAAATAAAAGTTTAAAAACATGAGAAAGGACCGAATAGGGAAAGGTCACATAGACTTGTCTGCTCTGGTCACACTGCCATGTGGTCCCTCTTTACTATGATGGCTTTTGCCCCAAGTAACTTCTAAGTTCCAGACTGTTCTATCCCCAGCCCTCAGTAGAGTGGTCAGATTGGCCCTGATGGGAGCTGAAGAGCCGCAGGAGGGTCCTGTCTCCAGTCTTTTACAGGACTCAGGCCTGGCTGAGGGGACAGGTCAGGCTGAGAAAGGAAGCATGGCGACCCTGGCCTCTGACTGGAGTCTCTGAGATGCCCTGGCAAGGTGAGGAGGGAGAAGTCCTGTTTTTACCTTGAGGTATGGGATCCACACAGGGGTGACCTTTGTGGCCATACTGGCCTCTCTGACAGCCCACAGTGAGCCTGTGATGCCCCAGCAGAGAGCAAGGCAGTGGAGGGGAGAGGATTCCCCGCTGCTGACCTTGTCCCATTCAGCATTTTCCCTAACCTTGTGTGGGTTTTCTCTTAAAAGCACCTGAATCACAAGCCAGCGGCTCAAGGTCATATCCAGCTGCTTCGTGAGCTATTCAAATGAGGGGTGTTCAGCAAAGGGCACAGTCAGGCCGCTGCCTCGTTACCAAGCAATTTCTGTGACTATGCTAAAGCCGGCTTGGAATGCAGGCAGTCTTCACAGAGGGGTGTTCTGTGGAGTCAAATGATCTTCTAGATTTTCCATTTGTGTAAGCAGGAGCAAGCCCAGCCACCTCCCCACCTGCCTTTGTTAGCACAGCCTCGGGACCCCTTGGGACTGCTCTAGCCAAGGCCCTTCAGAAATGACCTGACAATGAGGCCCAGGACATGGAGGCAACTCCAGAGAGCAGCACTTCACTGTACCACAGAAAATCAGAAATCCCAGAACCATTTCACGCTCCTTCTCCAACTTCCCCAGAGAGGCTGCTGTGCCCAAGTAAACACTAGGGTGCCTCACTGGACCTGCTCCAGGATAAAGTTGCATTCCTGGGTGCCAGCAGCCCCGCCACCCTTGTCTCCCTGCACACAAAGCCATGGCGAGCAGTCCTCAGCTGCTCCAGGGCTGGGGCAGTACTAGCAAGGCTCCATCTTCTGATTCCTCCCCACCTCTGTCAGCTGCTAACAGCTCTAAGACCCCAGGTGGCCACACATCTGCTGCCATCTGCCAGGCACAATGTGAAGACTGAGCACTTGACCCAAAAGTCTAAGCAAGTCTCAGGTCAGCATGTCCGCCAGCCTCCAACCACTGTAAGAATTCTAAATTCTTGGTGTGTTATCTTCCTAGGTCCTGTCCTCAACACCCACCGCAGGGCAAATCATGGAGCCCTCTTAGAAGCCTGTCACTATCAGGGTCACTGCTCTGCTGATGGGGATCTGTCCCCATGATCCCTTCTACAGGGACTGGGGCAGGTGAGGTTCCCTGACGGAGCCATCCTGACCTTCGGTGGATAGGCTGTTTCTCAGTTCATCCTGAACAAGGAAAGAAACCACAGGAGAGTGTTGTCAAGGGAGAGACTTGGGCTTATGAGAAAGAAAAGGGCCAGGCAGTGGTGGTGCACTCTTTTAATCTCAGCATGTGGGAGGTAGAGGCAGGTAGATCTCTGTGAGTTCGAGGCCAGCCTGGTCTACAGAGGGAATTCCAGGACAGAGCTACATGGTGAGAAAAGAAAGAGAGAAAGCAAAGGTTGTGTGGCACAGGGCTTGGATCCCAGTTACTTGAGAGGCTGAGGCAAGAGGATCATGAGTTCAAGGCTAACCTGAGCAGCAGCTCTGTGCAGTGATTCTGTCTTAAAAAATAAAAGAGGGCTGGAGAAATGGCTCAGTGGTCAACAACACTGGCTGTTCTTCCAGAGGATAAACCTTTGACCAAAGGACGCAGGTTGGATTTGCAGCCCCACACGACAACTCATAAGTAGGCATCTCTGACTCCAGTTCTCTTGTCTGTCCCCCGAGGGCAGGTGTGCACATTGTGAACAGACACACATGTAAGCAGAACACCCCCCCACACTGCCCCCCACACACCATAATTATAAACTTGTTTTTAGAAGTTAAAAGAACAGTCCCCAGGGTATGTGTCTCAGTGCTGGGAAAGGAAAGAAGCAAAAGAAGAGGAGGGGAGGGGAGGGGAGGGGAGAGGAGGGGGAAAGAGAAAGACAGGGAGAGAGAGAGAGAGGGAGAGAGGGAGAGAAAGAGAGACAGGGAGAGAGGGAGAG
>JANHMN010000015.1:66688885-66713096 GCA_030674055.1 Rhabdomys pumilio
CCGGGACCCTCCCATCTTCCCCGGGACCCTCCCACCTTCCCCGGGACTCTCCCACCTTTCTCCCCAAATTCTTCCAGAGTAAATCTTCTTCTTCTCCCCACCTTTTTTCTCTTCCCCCTTTCACTCTCTCATTCTGAATTCCTCCGAATTTTGGCATATTGAACCTGGCATATGAGATTACTGTTAGTTAGCTTTGTGGTGCTGTAACAGAATACCAGAGATCATCAAATTAAAAAAAAAAAAAAAAAGAAAGGGTTTTTTTGAAGTCAGTTGAGGGCCTCTCAGCTCACAGTCAGTCTGTCCTGTTGGTCTGGTGCCTGGTTGCCAACCACATGTGCATTAGAGCACAGGCAAAGAGAACTGCTTATCTTTTGGTGGCCAGAAGGCCCCCAACCCCCAGGGTGTTAATGAGAGAAAGACTAGCCTTTTACATTAAAAAGTATATTGTAGGTTTTTACAAATATACATTTGTATCCAAAAAGAACTAATGTTAGTGGACAGGTACCCTAATAACTCCATGGTGGCTCCTTTCCCAGTGGTCCAATTTTCTCCCACTGGATGCCACCTCTTAAAGACTCTGCCACCTTCTGGCAGTGCCATGATGAAGATCTAGCCTTAACATATGTGGGGACCATATGGCAGCTGCTCACCTTATAAGCTGGATAGCTCTGTTTTATCAGAGTTAACTAAGAACTGTCCAAGAGATGGGATCGTGTCTCTTCCTATATCTGTCATAACCTACAGCTCGGAGGTAGGCTTAAACAAGCCAATCAGTAACTGCTTAGCGAGTGAAAAAAATTTTCTGAAGTAGTGTGTGTGTGTGTGTGTGTGTATGGATTTGCATACAGAGGCTAAACACTCAAAAGTCTCTTGCTGAATAGAGTCCATTGGTTAGCTAGAGATGACCAAACTGCTCCATGGGTTCCCCCATCCAGCTTTTTATATGGGTGCTGGGAGCCCAGACTCAGGACTTCATGCTGGAGTGGCAGGCACTTTACTGAGTGAGGCATCTCCCCAGCCCCTGAGAGGTTTCCTATGTCAAGGCTGATGATGGTCTCCTGCTTCTAGACACTCCAGGGAATTCTTAGCTTTGTGTATATAGACTTCAAAGCTTCTGCAAATACAAGCAGAACCATATTTCAGTATAAACTGGTTGCCTTGCAATCTCACACACTTTATTTTATTCATTTCATAACTTTAACCTGAGAAAAGGAAGCTGGGGACCTTAGTGCCAAAATGGAGATCAGAGTTCCCAGGCCCTTCTGACACATGTAGGTGTATAGAAGTGACGGCTTCCTCAGAGAGGCCTTACAGAGAAGCAGGTTCTCTCTGTGTTTGTCCTTTCTGCTTCCTGGACTTCAAACATAAGAGCTGGAGCAGCTCTCTGGGCCTTAGACATGGAAAGCACAGAAGACAGTGTAACAAGATAGTATTGTGGTTTCTGGCCCACTGGGTGCTGCACCAGCCCCGAGCTGATCACTTCCAGACTTCCTACGCAGAGGAGGAAATGCACTTGCTGCTTGCTTTGGCTTCTGCTTCTCTGTGTTTGCTGTTAGGCTTAATATCCCAAGGCCTTCTGAAGACCAGCTGAAAATGGTGTTAGTGAGCCAGGCATGGTGGAGCATGTCTTTATCCCAACACTGGAGGCAGAGGCAGGCAGATCTTTGAACTCAAGGCCAGCCTGGTCTACAGAGTAAGTTCCAGGACAGCCAGGGCCACACAGAGAAACCCTGTGTCTAAGTTAAGGTTTTACTGCTGTGAAGAGACACCATGACCAAGGCAACTCTTATAAGGACATTTAATTGGGGCTGGCTTACAGGTTCAGAGGTCTAGTCCAGTATCATCAAGGCGGGAACATGGCAGAGTCCAGGCAGGCATGGTGCAAGAGAAGCCGAAAGTTCTACATCTTCATCTGAAGGCTGATAGCAGAATACTGGCCCCCAGGCAGCTATGACAAGGGTATTAAAACCCACACCCACAGTGACACACCTACTCCAACAGGGTCACACCTCCCCTTCTGAACTCGCTCTTCATTTTCTAGAAAAAAAAAATCATCCCAACCCAGAAAATGGGTTTTTCAGTGCTGGGTCTCGTACCTACTATCTAAACAGAAGTGAATTATATGGCACATATTTTATTCTGTTTCCACTTTTGATACAACACATGAACTTAAGTGCTCTGCAAGTTTCATTCTGTGTGTACCTTTGTTCTTCCGCAAAGGCACAGAGCATGCGGGCCTCTACTGGTTGTGTGACCACCAGCCAGTGGCCTTGGCAAGGACGCGCTTTAAAACATTCCTAAAGTAAGTAGTGAAGACTAAGCTGACCCCCACCACCCTATCGATGGACTCAGTAATCAGAATCAACACAGTGGATCTTTCAAAGGTTTCCAGAGGGTATTGTTACAAAGCCCAGGCTGGCTTCAAACTCACAATTTTTCTGCTCAGCAGTCCAGCGCTGCAGTTATAGGTGTGTGCCTATAACACTCCAGGCTAGCAGCACCTTCAGTTTTATTTACTAATTTTGAGTTTTAAAGCCATACTTTACATGCACCAGTACCATCTACACATTTAAAACGGCAGATGATTTTTACGTCATTTTAAACTGAAGAAAAGGAGGATTATGAAGGTTGGACTCTAATTCTATTGGCCATTTGGGTACAGAATACCTCTATCACATTGACTCACTTAAACCAAGGTTGTTTTGTTTTGTTTTGTTTTGTTTTGTTTTGTTTTGTTTTGTTACTGTTTGCGGGGAGGTGGTTTTTGTCTTAACTACTTTTCTGTTGTGATAAAACATCATGGCCCAGACAATGTATAGAAGAAAACTTTAATGTGGCTTATGGTTTCAAAGTGTTAGAGTCTGTGATGGTGGATGGAAGAAGCATCTGAGAGCCCACATCTTGATCCACAGCTCCCAGGGGGAGAGAGAGAGCACTAGGAATCTCAGGAATCTTTTGAAAGATTCCTGACAAGCTTGGAACAAGGCCACACCTCCCAATCCTTCTCAAATAGTAATATATAAGCCTACAGGGACCATTCTCACTCAAACCACCACAGGTCTGTAACCTAAAATAATATTACCTTTTAAGACACCATGCTAGCTGATCTCAGGGGTGTACACTTCAATCCCAGCACTTGGGAAGCAACGACAGGCAGAACTCTGAGGCTGAGGCTAGCCTAGTCTACATAGTGAGTTCTAGGACACAGCCAGAGCTACATAGTGAGACCCTGTCTCTACACTCCACAGACCTGAAGAAGCTAAACAAGAAGGAAGGCCCAAGCAAGGATGCTTGAATATTATTACTTAGATGGGGGAATAAAGTAGTTATAGGAGGCAGATGGAGGGAGGGAACTGAGTGGGAGAGGAGATGAGTAGGTTGGGGGGTTCAGATCAAGTATAGGGAGACATAAGGGAGATGGCCAGATAGCCATGAGAATGAATGGAATCTGCAGCTGGTGGGCATGGGGTCATCTCAAATATATGCCAGAGACCTGGGATAGGGGAGGCTCCCAGGAATCAATCGGGACTCACAGCAGTGAGGATATAGAACCTGAAGAGGCCACCTCCTGTACCCAGGCAGGAACACCAGCGGAGCAATAGGGACACCAACCCATCCACAAAACTTTCAACCCCAAATTTATCCTGCCTACAAAAAAAGCAGGAACGGGTATTGGAGCAGAAGCTGAGGGAATGGACAACCAATAACTGGCCTAACCAGAGACCCATCCCATTGGCAAGCACCAATCCCTGACACTATTAATGCTACTCTACTATGCTTGCAGACAGGAGCTTAGCATGGCTGTCCTCTGAAAAGCTCCACCCAGCAGCTGACTCAGACAGATGCAGAGTTCTACAGCCAAACACTGGATGGAGCTTGGGGACGCTTATGGAAGAGTTGGGGGAAGGATTGAGGGCCCCGAAGGGGACAGGGACTCCACAAGAAGACCAACAGAGTCAACTAACCTGGACACTTGGGGGCTCTCAGAGACTGAACCACCAACCAAAAAGCACACATGGGCTGGGCCTAGGCCCCTCCCCCTTGCACATTTGTAGCAGGTGTGCAGCTCAGTCTTCATGTGGGAGGAGGAGCTGTCCCTAAAGCTGTTGCCTGTCTGTGGAATCCACTCCTCTAACTCAGCTGTCTTGTCTAGCCTCAGTGGGAGAAGAAGCGCCTAACCCTGCAAAGACTTGATATGCCAGGGTGGGTGAGGGGATAGCTAGGGAGGCCTCCACTCCCTCAGAGAAGAAGGGGGATAGGAGAAGGGGCTGTTGGAGGGGGACCAAGAGTAGGGGGCAACAATTGGGATGTAAAGTGAATTTTTTTTAAAAAAGTTAAAAAATAATAATAAAATAAAAGATGCCATGGCCATTGCTGGCTACAGCAACTATTGTCCTTGGGCAAGATTCTGCTCTTCACTGAGGTGACCTATGCATGGAAAGGTAAGTGGCTTCCAAACAATGTCATCAGCAGGTCATCTGAGATTCAATAAGAGGCAGCCACCAGGTCCTTGGTGGGGAGAACGGGCAGTGTGGGGAAGAACTGGAGTGGTGGAGCATAAGGGAGACACTGGCTGGAGCCCATGGGAGCTTGGAAGATGTCCTCAGTAAAATTCTCCAGTCCCTCCAGGTGGCATTGACCCATCCTGCCCTCATTGTTCGTACAGCTTTGTGACAGCTTCTAATGGTACATGTGTCCCAGGAGAGGTCACTGCCCCTCATGAGGACAGGACCGCCCACTTTTTATGTTCCTCATACTTACCAGTGTCCCAGAAAGGATGGTTAATCGCTTAATCAAGTTCTCCTGGGTAGATATCATTTCTCATCAGTATCTGTACCACATCCCTAGGCAAGCTACCTTTACCTGACACTTCTTTAAGATTACGTAAAGCAGACCAGATCATGGCTAGTTGGTTAAGTGCTTCCCTAGAGTTAAGGGATCCCTAGGTTTGAGTCCCAGCACCACATAAAACTGAGTATGCTGGTTCATATCTGTAGACCCAGTATTTGAAAAACAGAGACAGGAGGATTATAAAGTTAGGGATATCCTTGGCTACAGAGTAAGTTTGTCGTTTTTCTTGGGCTAGACCCTGTAATGTATAAATCATTATGGTAGATTTTCAGTCTGAGGTGCACTTAGAATTCATCAGAGAGTCACAGATAGCAGGGGGCACTAGGCCCCTGTTTGCCCTAGGAGGCAGCTGGACCGGTTCCCACGTTCATCATAGGATTGAAAAGTCACAAGCAGTCTACTTTGAGATCGAGTCCAGTATCAGGAAAGGAGGGAATCTCAAGCCCCAGGGTAGACATTAGATAAGGCTTTACATCTTGAGCCAATGACCTAGGGAATCTGGAGAGGGGACAATAGTGGGAAGAGTGTGTCACCCTGAACAACTCAATCGATGAGGGATTCAGGGACAGAGAAATGCAGTTAGAAATATAACAATAACAGTTTTGCACCAAATTGCCGCCAGTTTAGTGGTTTTAACTTCTCTCTAGGCTGATGCCCAAGTTAATAAGACGTTAAAATGAACTGCTTGGTTCCAACACTGTTAGTCTCCAGTGCTCTTGTTATAAAGTCAGAGTCTTTACACTGTTTCTCACAACCCTGTTCCATAGATTCGCAGACAGACAGGCAGACAAACAGAATTACATACACAAACACAAGTATAGGGTCTCATTTTTTTTTAAGTTTTTGTTTGTTTTGTTTTCTCAAAACAGTTTCTCTATATAGCCCTGGAAGTCCTGGAACTCCCACTGTAGACTAGGCTGGCCTTGAACTCAGAGATCTGCCTTCCTCTGCCTCCCGGGTGCTGAGATTAAAGACATGCACCACTACAGCCCAGCTTGGGTCTTACATTTTAAAACCCCAGTATTTAGGAGGATCGAGGATTGTCAAAAGTTCAGGGCCTGCCTGGTTTACATAGTGAGTTCCTGGCTCCCAGAGCTAGTAATGAGATTTTGTCTCAAGATCACAAAATAAATAGACAGCCTTCCCTAAAGGGCTAGGTGACAGAACACATGCTGTGTGTGCAGGAGCCTTGGGTTTCACCACCAAGATTAAAATCAGATGAAAATCACATTTATTGTGGAGTGGCTTTAAAATACCAGGCAAACATTTACAAAGGAAGCTAATCTTTCATCGCTAACGCCAGCATCCAAAGTCCTGGATGTGTCAGTGTGTGTCCTCAGAGTGACAAAAACAAGCACTATGTTTGAGTCTTGAAAACCTGTGTTTAAAGCCAGGCATGGTGGTACATGCCTTTAATCCCAGCACTAGAGAGGAAGAGGCAGGCAGATCTCTGTGAGTTTGAGGCCAGCCTGGTCTACAAAACAAGTTCCAGGACTATACCATGAAACCCGTCTCAAAAACCTAAAAAAGAAAAAAACCTGTATTTAATGTCTCCAGAGTAGCTAGCTTCTCATCAGTAGGAGGTCGTGTGTGTGTGTGTGTGTGTGTGTGTGTGTGTGTGTGTGTGTGTACGTGCAAATACAGTGCAAATGCAGTGAGTCGTCTGGTTCATCCCAACTCTATCTTAAAAAAATTAGTGAAATTCACATAACATAACTTAATCATTTTATTTCATTGTATGGAGTTGAGGACCAAACTCAGGGCCTTGTACATAGGCAAGTAAGCCTTCCCCTGGTCTACGTGCATAGCCCAAACTCACTATTTTGGAGTAAATGACTCAATGGTGTTTAGTAGTCAATGACGTTGTAAGATGCTTGGCTATATCTAGTTCCTGAATTTATCCACCACTGCGCAGCAATGCTAGTCCTAATTAAACTGTTTTAACTCCCTGTGTCTGCAGACTCCGGCACTCACCGGTCTGAGCTATGCCTCTCTGGGTTTATCTGTTCTAAATATTTCACATAAATGGACTCGAACAAGATGTAGCCTTATGTTTTTTGTATATGGCATGCTTTCAAGGCCATCCCACTTTATAGCAGGCATCAGATCTTCCATTTAAAGACTAACATGTATTCCATCAGGTGAAGCACACTCCTGGGTGTGTCTGTGAGGATGTATCCGTGACATCGGGTCTGCAGTGCAGATGGTCGTATCCACTGACGGATTCAGAATTTGAATAGACAGTTGGTGGCGCTGCAACTATGGAAGGTAGGAGTGTGGGTCACAGGGTCTTTGAAGAATATTAACTTGCATGACCCCTTCCTCCTTGTTCATCATGAGGTGAGACGCTCCAGTTTAGAATACTTGATGCTCGCTGTCTTACACAGGCCTAGGAATAATAGTGGCAGCCGCCCAGGGACAACTTGCATTTTGCCATGCTCCCAGACTCCAGGTTCCTGACACAAGACAAATTCTTACAAAGTGAGGTTTTTCAGGCACATAGGACAATGCCCTACTAGCCCCTCCACATGTAGAGGGAGTGCCTATAGGCTACTGAGCCTCAAGACAGATCTCCATAGTAATGAGGTACCTAAAGGCCAGAGGGGCATAGCCAATTAAACATTCTTTCCCAGACCCTCCTCCTTGTAAAAGGTATTTAACCTCAGGTCTGCCCTGAAAATATTGGAGGGGTGGGGGGAGATAGTTTCATGCATTTTCCACCATGACAATAAAAATCTTAAGACCATAGCTTATCTCTCTTCCTTGGGACCCGCTGTGGGGAACTGTGGAGAAGGTTTGCAACTACCAGGCCATCGGCTAATCTTCGCTGATGACCTCTCTACCTTTCCAGCTACGAAGGCCCAGCAACCCAAGCAAGCGGGCCAGCCGTGACTCAGCCAAGCGAGATGTCACGACCAAGACTCTCATTCCTGCAAGACGCAGCCAGAGCTCATCCCTCCCCCTGTCCCCTTCAGCTTCGGGCCACCAGCCTGTATGCTCCCACTTCAGTCTCAACCCTTCCACGGCCTCGCAGAGGTGCCTGGGATCCCAAGGGCCTGAGAACCAACTGGTTCCTGGCCGCCTTTTGGCTCAGGGACCCCCAACTCAAGAGCTCTGGCTCCCCGAGGGACCTCAGACTGTGCTCTTCCTCTGCAGCAGAGTCCTGCGGCTTCACACAGCCCTATGTCCGCTCGGCACCAGCGTGGAGTGAACACAGTCAAATTCCCACGCCTCTGCCTCACTGAGCCACGGCCTTAGACCCTTGGGGGTATGGGGGTAGACGGGGGACCCACAATTCAACCCAACAATGGACCCATGCACACTACAACCCAACACCGTCCTCTACCTGTAGAGGGGCTAGGAGCGTTGCCCTTATGTGGCTGAAGGACACAAATCTATGGAGGCCTCACATCAGGAGCCTAGAGTCTGGGGGCCTGGTGAAACGCCTGCTGTCCCTCAGGGTCACCTGGGGTCACTGGAGTTTCCAGCCTGTGCTTGATCAGAAACCAGGCTGCCTTTCCCGGCCCTACATCTGGCCTCTTTACACGGTCATTAAGGAAAGATGGACTGTGTGGCAAAGGGCTGCGAGTCTGTGTGCACAGGAGCAAGCCCGGTCCGCAGGGATTAGGATGCTTTCTTACCCCAATTCTCCACTGTTACTGTTCTCAGCCCACTGCCTGCTCTACAAAGCATTTGACTAGCCATTCACATTTCTTCTCCGTGGATCCTGTGCCCTGCGAGGTGGCTTTCCTGGCCATGATGGGCATGGGGTAGGCAGAGAATGTTTGATGGGGGAGGCAGGCAGCACAGCCTTAGAGAAGCTTTAGAAAGGAGAATGTAGAATGAATACTGTTCTAATCACACCCAAATCCTGGGCAAAGGCTCCCTGCTGTGCGTTCTATTTGCAGTGAAAACAGCAGCAGATTGACTCCCAAACAGTGGCCACCAAGACCCACGGCTCCACTGTCCCTGCTCCAGGGGAACAAGAGGCTTTCTTCTTACTTTCTTCACACCCAGAAATGACACAGCCACATCTCTCCATCATGCCTACAGTTCCAGTGACTCTAGAGACTAGCTCTAGAGATCAGAGCCCCTTCAATGCGTCTCTCCAAGTCCTACAAAGGCGGCTCATTTCACTGGACAGCAAGGATTTTGACTGCATATCCTGTGGTTTCCTGTTCATCTCATCCATATGAAGGTGGTGGCTTATCACAACAGTGTCAAGATGGAAAATACATTTTTATGCAAGCCAAGACCAAAGCGCAGGAGCTGGGGTGGGGGCGGGGCTGAGGAGAGGAGGGGGAATGGGAAGTTCAAGGCTGACTCGCTGCAGGCCAGAGAAGCAGCCTTCGCTCTTTTCCGGCCCTAAGAATAAAAACTCCCTGATAGGGCTGCGTTCTTCTTCCCTATTATGGACATGTGCTTTGGACCCGGAGAACAATTGTTCCCTATAAACAGAGGTGGGCAGCCCTGCTTTCCCTTCCTTTTCCTTTGAGAGTCATACAGGCTGATGTGGCCTAGACACCCTCCAACTACAGATTACACTTTGTTTGAATTAATAAAACCTTGTTGGGTTTATTGCAGGTTTTAGGGCTCAGACCCTTATTTGGCTTTGAAAAAGGACATGTCTCTGCTGATTCATAGCTCCTCTATTGTGCTGGACACATGGAGGAGATAAGGACACCCAGAGGCTGGGAACGAGGGGACAAAGTGAAGAGGTGGAAGTCACCGATGCTGACCCATGCCTGTCCCCTGTGTGCCTAAGCACAATTGGTCATTAACTGACACTTCTGTTGGTAAGAGGGGGCTTCTGGGGACTGTGAGTTCATCCAGGTACACTTTGTTAATGTAGAGAGAGGCCCAGTGGCGATGATGAGGGCTTTGTAGTCACATAAAGATGGGCTAAACACTGGCTTTTTCCGTACCCCAGGGATCACTATCCCCTCTGAACCTCAGCTTCCTCACTTGCAAAACCAGAGGAAGATCACAGAGGAAGGGGGCGGCCAGTGTGACACAGCAGTGCAGAGAGGGGGCCTCTGGGGAAGGCCGACTGGCTAGCCTGCAAGCGGTCCCTCAGGGTCACAGGTAACTGGGCAGAGTCACCATGGGTTAGATTTGGTCATACTGGCTTTGTAATCTGATTTCACACTCTATCAGCGCACTCACTTTCTGATAGGTCAATTACTGTTAGTCTGACTCACAGATGAGAGAGTGCCCTGTCACTGATGCAAATGAGACATTTCAGCCTCTGGAGAATTCTGTGCTCTGAGCATCCTTGGTTGACGGGGAGCATGGAGGAAATATGGTTGAGAATCAGTGGGACTAGGTGGTGCTAATTAAATGAGATGATCTATCAGCTGCTTATGTCACAGCTCTCTTACCACACCACACCACACCACACCACTGCTTTCCTGTTGCTGTTTGTTGAGTGACTATTCACTCTTCCCTCCGATGCATACTTAACAAGACTCTTGTTCACACTCACTGACCCATGTGTTTCTAAGAGACTGGTGCCACTTGCAAGTTCTGTTCTACTCTAATTATAACTTTTTTTTTTAAAGATAATTATCCCACAACCCAGACAAACCTAGATGTGCGGCTTCATCTGACCCAGTTAGATCTCAAGAATCTTGCTGAAAGTATAGAGGCAGCACACTCTCCTTGGTAGGACCTCTGCAGTTTGTAGATTTGAATCTGAAATATAGTTAGCAGCCAACTTGCCTCTCTAAGGGTGTAGCTGAGGAAGGCAGGGCCCAGAAAACCATGGGCAATAGGCCTGGAGTTCTAACAAAGCCCACTTCTAGACAAATGCTTCCCAAAGGGGAAGGAGAGAGAATCTGCCATGCACCTGTCTTCAAGCCTGTGGAATTAGGCCAGGTACAGACCTCATAGCCTGTGTTTTCCAACTCGATAGAATTTACCCCTCTGCTCTTCCGGGTCTCCAGATGCTTCGCTTCAGGTCCTAGGGCTTCTTAGCTTTTGTGGTTACAGGGACCAACTCCTGCTAATATAATATGTCTGCTCTATTTCCCTGAAGATCTGCCTGCTTCTCTACTGAGCCCATATGTGGAGCTATCCCCTGGAGACCTCTGGCCCAAACAGGATGGGCCAGGGAAGGAGAAAGCTTGCTAGTTGTTGGGGCTCTGTCTACCGCAGATGGGAAGCAGTTGCATCCTCCACAGCTCCTGGGGGCTGGTGTGTGTTGGTCAGTGAGCTCCATGGGCTTCCTGACTAGGAGAAGCCCAGGACTAGTAACCAAGGAGTCTGGGCTGTGCTTAGAAAGGCAGAGTGGAGTTGGGATCACCCTGCAACAAGAGCTGGACTCAGAGTCTGGTAGGCAGAAAACTACGACCTCGAGGGTATCCATATCCTTATTGCCAGAACCTGGCTGTGTTTGTCAGCTTTCAATTGCTGTGATAAAATACTTGAGATCAATTTAGAGAAAGAAGGATTTATTTAGGCTCACAGTTTCAAGGGCTTTAGTCCATTTTCTGGTCTTGTTTTGTGCCTATGGTAAGGCAGAATATAACAACAAAAGTCTGGGCTTGAAGTGTCAAGTATTTTGTTCATCTCATGGCAGCCAAAGAGAAAGAAGAAAAGAGTGTCATTTTCTACTTAAAAACACACTTTAAGCCTTAAAAAATAGAAAAAAAAAACTACAACAATGAAAACACCAGGCAACTAAGGACAACTGTCTTTGGCAATGGGTTCAGGTACCTTAAGGGACATGCCCTGCAGTGGCCTAACATCTCACTGGGTTAAAATTTCCACCACTTCCCCAGAATGCCACAGGCTAAACACAAAACCCTCAACAAGAGATCTTTGCAGAGAGACAAACTCTATCACAGCAACATCAAAACGGCTTTGCAGATGTGTATATGGGCTTGAGACACGCCAGATGCTCCCAGATTATTTACTTCAGCCAGATAAAATCAAGATCTTATAAAAGGACCAGATTCTGGGTCATAGAAGAAGGTGATGTGTGTGGAAAAGGGGACAGCATTGTGCTCCTAAGAGAACAGAAGAGATCACAGGCCAAGGGTTGCCTGCGGCTCCTGAAAGTTGACTGAGGTCAGGAAGCCTGTCGTCTCCTCCCAGCCCCTGTAAGAAAGCCTCAGTAAACCACCACTACACACAGAAACAGAACTTTCAGAGATGCATTTGCCTTGTTTAAGTTGATTAATGTGTGGGATTTGTGAGGGGGCCACAGGGGACTAACACACAAAGGTACCTAAAGGAATGAGAGGCAGCTGGAACACATGACTTTCATTAACTGATGCTGGACCCTAACTCCACCACAACACACCCACGGCATTTTCCCCTAAAGAAATCATAATTCCAGGAAAGACTGGCCTCTGCCAGAAGTCCTTCCCACTTCAGAAAGTGGCCCAGAATATGTCAGAGCCTCAATGATCCTTGAGCCACCACCAACATATCCTCTGTATTAGTCTGTGCTTGTGACCACCAAGCCTAAAGAAATTCTCATATGGATATCACTGTCCCAGCCCCTAAGTTGTCATCTGTGGCAGCTATGCTCAAGGAGCACCTAGTATGCCAGTTGGCTGACACCAAACATTTAAGGCAGGGAAGGTTCCTAATGGCTCCTAGTTTCAGAGGTCTGAGTCCAGTGTCACTTGGCCCTGTTAACTTGGGTCTATGACAGCATGGGGACACCTTGGCAGGAGTTCATATTAGGAAAGTAGACTGCTCATCTTATGGAGGCCAGGTAATGAAAGAAAGAGGAGATGGCAGGTGTCCTACATGCCCCTTCACAGGCACACCCTCAGTGTCCTAAGTGTCCCCGGGCCTCACCACCTCCCCAAACAGACAGGCTGGCCACATGTGGAACATGGAAGATCTAAACCACAACCCATCAGGATACATTTTCTTCCCAGTGCATTGCTTTTTTAGGGGGTGAAAGCTATATGCATGTGGGTCATATTATGCTCTAAGTTTCAGGAAACAATTTGTCAGGGAAAGAAAGCCCAGGCCCACAGCTCCTAACCACCGACTGTCCTTCTGAATGTGTATTATCTACCTGTTGGGCTGCATCTTCCCTGAAGATCTCACTCTCTCCTCTCAGGTAGGCGTGATGATCAGAAGCAGCCTGTCCAACCAGACCCACCGCCCACCTGCTATGGACATTGTGACTTCTATGTGGCTCAGTTTCATTCTGTGCTGTGACTTAAGTCTAAAAAGCACTCTGGAGAGGCCCCTTGGTGTGACAACTGTGGATGTAATCAGTGTATCAGGAAGAGATCCATGTGTACTGTCTACATCTTCTCCAGACTGGGAAGGACGCTCTTAGATTTCTCCTCGAGCATGGCGAGAGTGGCATATCCCACACTCTCTTTCTGCAGCTGCTGTCCCAGGCTCTGCCCACTTTTATTTGTGTTTTGCTTTGAGACAGGTCTGTCTATGTAGTCCAGGCTGTCCTGAAACACAATTTATAGACCAGGTTGGCCTTAAACTCACAGAGATCTGCTTGCTTCTACCTCCCGGTGGTGGGATTAAAGGCACGTGCCACCATGCCCAGCAGCTGTTTAGTGTTTTAAGTGCCTGAACCCTGGATGAAATTAAAATACACTAAAGGTCCAAACAAAATACATCAAGCTATATTTCTCCCATTTTTTACTGCCTCTATCTGACCTCTAATGACCTAATTAGCCCTCCAAATTGCCTTTTTAGGGGGTGGAATCTATATGCATATGTACTAAGTTGTAGGAGACATAGACTATTCGTTAGAAAAAAAAAAACCTTAGATGCACAGCTTTCTTGCCCTTAGCCTACATACACAATTAAAAAAAAACTGCTTTAATTAATTTGGTTGCATCAGTGGTCTTTCTCCTCAAATCTATGGGATTGACAAGCCTTGGGGTTAAGCAGGCCTGGGCTACATCAGCCTGCTTTACAAAAGGTTTGGAATTCAAACTTAGATCCTCAGGCTTTCACGGCAAGCACTAACCTTACCTTCCTTCTCTGTCATCTGTTCTTGGAAACAATAAACAAACTTCTCATGAAAAGTCACACGATTGCAGAACTTTGGAAAAGAACAGAATCTAATGCCTGACTATCCCACTGGAATTTCTGAGGTGATGGAGTCAGCGTATGTAATAAGGCCTGGGCCCTATTGTTAGCTATGTTTTCTGTTTCTATGATAAAATACAATCAAAAACAACTTAAAAAAAAGAAAGTTTTGGAGACCTGAAAGGTCTAGAGGGCTTGAGTCCAAAATGGCAGGAATAGGAAGCCCAGAGCTCACATTTTAATTGGACAAAGGAAGCGGAGAGAACAAATAGGAAACGGGGTGAGGCTATAAACCTTCAAAGCCCATGCCAAAAACAGACTTTCTCCAGCAAGGCTGTAAAAGGTTCCATGACTTCTCCTAAGAGGGTGACCAAGTGTTCAGATATATGAGCCTACAAAGGACATTTTTCAATCCAGACACAACAGGCCTGGATAGTTCTAAATAGAACCTAGGCTTGGTGAGCTACAGGCTGCCATGAATGACAGCCCAGACACAGTCCCCAATATCCATAGGGGAATGGCTCTAGGACTCCATTCCTCAGCCAGGGCAACAGTACTTAAGCCCTTATACATAATTGCATAGTATTTACACATCACCTATACATCTTCTTGAAAGCACTGTGGAGGCAGAGGCAAGAGGATCTCTGTGAGTTCAAGGCCAGCCTGGCCCACATAGTGAGTTCAAAGCCATCCAGGGTGACATAGCAAGATTTTGCCTCCAATGCAACATAAAACAAAACAAACCCAGCACATACAGGTTGTATCATGTTTGAAGAAGTTCAAACATATTCACTTCCTTACTTTCAAAAGTCTTCTCATGAGCCAGTGAGATGGCCCAGCAGGTTAAGGCACCAAGCTGATGACCTGAATTCAATTCCCAGTACCCACGTGATGGAAGAGGATACTGGACTGCTGTACACTGCTCTCTGACCATCATGGGCACTCACGGTAAACAAGTAAGTAAGTAAGTAAGTAAGTAAATAAATAAATAAATAAATAAATAAAATTTAAAATAAAGTTTTTCTCTTCTACACACCTTTGCTGTTACTGATTTAGACAGGCTGTCCATCAACAGAAGACCAATTGTGCCCCTAAGAAATAAAATTCATGATTTTGATAATTTGTCAACTCAAAGTCATATAAAAGCCACCCTCTTACACAGATTGAAGTTTTTTGTAGTCACAGAGACATTTCTCAAGATGAAAAATAAAACATATGCTATTTAACAATGTCTTAACTGATTCCTTTTGATTGGAAGGGAGTAGGGTTGAGACACTGTCTCTTGAGACAGAACTCACTGTGTCTAGTTCCAGTCGGCCTCAAGCCTCCCATGTGCGGGTATTACAGATGTGACCACCACATTAGACATGCTTTGTCCCTGCTTAACACATAGAGTTTCATTCATGCCTACAGTCGAGGCTATACACATCATTACAGGCCTGCTGTGATAAGGATCGAAGACAGGATGCTAAGAACATGTATCTCAGCTCAGCAGATATTCTGATAGTCTGCCCAGGTTTGGTGCCATATCACAGAAAAACAGATAACAGCATCTGGTCAGTTAGAAACATCCCAATAACAGGGCTGACTGCTGTCGGGGCTGGCACGCCCAGGTGAGCAGGGTCACAAGGCTGATAATGTCAAGTCATGTGTTCCTGAGAAAACCCACTCTCCTCATGCTTTACTACCCACTCTGGGCAAAGTATAAGGAGCTTCTGTAAGGGGAATCCATCCAGATCTGGGTGTCGTACGTTACTTTTACAATTTTGAGCATGGAATGTTCTGGAAAACAGAGCACATGCCCATTTCAAAGCTCTTACCTCTAACTGACCCCAACCAATTCTTCTAATGAAGAAGCTAAAGACAAACCTTGAGGCTGACATGCTGGAGTCCAGCATTCCCACCTTTAGAAGCTTGAGTCATCCTGACGTGAGCTGGGATCCAGGTCTGCATCAGCTGTGACCTTCCTCTGGTTCTCTCATCTCTAAGGCCTCTGTTTCCTCATCTTGGAAACAAAAGCCATCTTTGGTGATTACTTCAGGTCCCTCTTGCTCTGCAACTCTGTGAATCGATTCATCGGCCAGAGGGATTCCTTCTGTGTATCTTGGAAGACATCCAGTTCAGGATTACTTATTCTGAAAGGCAGTCATTCCTTTTGTTTGCTGGCCTTGGGGAACCCAGACGTTTTTTATGATGTGATGGGAGGGGTGACAGGGAGTGCCTAGCAGGGGTGTCCTCTGCCTCCAGGCTGCGTCATTGGCACCATTCACCCTCTTTGGTGGAGGCCATCCCACCCTTGTTATGTGGTCAGACCTGCCACCTCCAGGGAAGTACACGCAAGACAATAGCTCCCTTTGACGGTGGGGGCGGGGACTCTCGGTTGTGGTAGGTAGCACCCATGCTCTGGAATAGAGTTCTCCTGGTGATTGCTATAAATCGTGGCTTATTTTCATTAACTCAACCCATACAGGTTTAAACAGAAAGTTGTGTTATCTGTTTGTTACTATAACAAATACTTGAAGTCCTCAATTTATGAAGGGAAAAGGCTTTCTTTGGCTTACAGCTTCAGAGGTTCAGCACACCCATGCCTCTTAGACTCTTGTGGGAAAGTCAGATACCGATGGCAGAGGGTTGTAGTGAAGTGAAAATGAGCACTTCATGGTCAGGGAGTGAGAGAAAGGAAAAAGGTTCCCACAGTTTCCTGGGGCATCCAAAGGCCTCCTACTAGCCCCGCCTCTTCATAGGCTCAACCACTCCCAATTGAGCCATGGACTGGGACCAAGCCTTGAGGACACAGGTCTTTGTGGGGTCATTCCAGATCCAAACTGTACCAAGGATACTACTGACCTCATGGTGTGCCTGAAAAGAAAAACTAGTTCAACTGGTCATGGCGATGTGCTTATAATCCCAGGACCAAGGAGAAGGTAAAGGCAGGAAGATTAAGAGTTCAAGACTAGCCTAGGCTGCACAGTGAGTTTGAGGCTAGCCTAAGCTACAAGAGATCCCACTTTAAAAAACAAAGAAGGAAACTAGTTCACACAGAGCATTGAAAGGGATCTGACACAAAATAATTTCTGATAAATGCTGATTCTCAAGTACTATATTGGTTGCTTTGCATTATATCTGTCTATATATCTCTACACATATCTCTATGACAGAAGAACTGAAGGCAGGATCGATTTTAGCTCACAATTTGGGGGTACAGCTAATCATGGTGGGGAAATCATGGCGGCAGGAGCTGGAGGTGGCTTGTTACATTGTACCCACAGCCAGCCAGCTGAGAGCTGGATGCTGGCTCTCTCCTCACTTTCTCTTTTACATTCAATCTTGGTCCCCAGGCGGTGAGGTAGTGTGGCCTATATCCAGGGTGAGAGGTTTTTTCCCCTTCCTTTCTAGAAACACCCTCAAAGACACACCCAGAGGTGTATTTCCCTGGTGAGCCTACCCTCCACCTCCATCAAGTTGGTAGAGTAACCATCACAAGCATTTGAAGTGAGCACCAACTGTTCCCATCTACCTGACATCTCTCCCTCCCTTCTCCAGATAGGCTTCATCTTGTAATGGGTAATATTTAGAATTCGTTGCTCAGACCAGATCGTTCCCAGGCAGCCGCCATGTTCCCGCTGCTCCTTGGCTGTAACCGAGCTCCAGCTAGCTAGAAACACTGGCCCTGGCACCCACGTGATGCCAGCATGGGGGGTGGCTCTGTCAATACACCACGCTGCCTCCATAAAGCTCAGCTGAACCCCAGACATTACCCACCATCCTTGAGGTACCCGACAGAAATGATACTCTTAAAGCTTAATAATTAACCAAATTTATATATTTGGAAATGTTCAAATAACAAGATGCCCACACAATTAGAATTATTACCCAAAATCTAACCTTTTGATAAGTTGCTACCCAGGACTGCTCTCGAACCCGTGGTTCTCCATCTCTGCTCACCTCCTCCTCTGTCTCCGCCCCTTCCTCTCCTCTCCTCCCGACTCCTCACACTGCCCAATCACCTAGCCTTACTACAAATGTAGTGGGAAAATATCCCACTACACCTTCTTCCCTTGATCTTAAGGGTCACGGCCTTGAGACGCATAGTCAGCTCTTGGGAAATGAGCTGTAACTTATCTCATTCCTTTTGAAGTTGCATTTAGTTATCCATTGCTCGGACCTGGGCTGGTGTAAAATCCCACTACCTGATTTTTGCCAGACAGCTATTGTTACCTTAGAGCTTATTGTTACCTTATTCATATCATATATGTTGTGATGATAGTTCTATTCTTTCCTTTTAAAATAACACTTCTCAATAAAAATTAATGTAAACTTCTCTAAAGTTTTACAATGAGCTGTCGCCGTCTCTGATTCCCCCTGTTGCTCCCTTTGATTTACTCTTCTATAAGGTCAGATTGTACAATGAACAGGATAGTTATCAACTGGCCTTGTGTTCTTTGAGTAATTTCTAATTGTAGACTTGTGCTTCTGCTAATAGGAATTGTAGTCAGTAGCAGAGTGTTTGCCTATCATGAACAAGACTGTAGATGCCATTAGGAATAGAGGGGGTGGGGCTTGTGTGATTATCATTTTCTTTTCCTTTTTTTTGTTTTTTTGTTTTTCCAGACAAGTGTCATTGTGTCACTGTGTAGTCTTGGCTGTCCTGGAACTCATTCTGTAGATCAGACTGGTCTCAAACTCAGAGATCCACCTGCCCCTGCCTCCTGAGTGCTAGGATCAAAGGTATACACCACCACCATCCAGCTTGGTTATCATTTTCAAAGACATGTTTGTCTTGACTACAGAGCACGATCTGTTGTCTGCTTAATTATTTCCCTGGTGACAAAAATAGTCTTAGGAATGCTTAGAACTGTTTTTGTTATTTCTTATGAAGCATCAGTACCTACTAAAGGATACACAGACTCACATGCTTTGAATCTTCACAATAAGATGGCTGGGTGCAGGGCCACATTTCTGTAATGCCAGCAGTCAGGAGTGAGAGGCAGGAGGACCAGGAGTTCAAGGCCAGACTGGGTTATATGAACAAAACAAACAAAACAAATGTTAAGTGGACTACAAGCCACCCTCCCTCTTGTGAACTAGCCCCATGTCATGCTCTCTGAGTTCCCAGTTCAGTCTATCTCCCAGCCTCGCCTTCCACAGAAGCCACCATCCTAACTTCCTTACACAGATTCTGCATGCTCTTTCCTTTGAGCAATGTATTTAGGTTTTAGGGAGTGGGACATGTTTGTTTAGTTTCTTTTTTTGAGACAGGGGCTCACTGCATTGCCCAGGCTGGTCACAAACCTGGGATCTTCCTGCTTCAACCCACTAGGTCCTGAGACTACAGGGTGTACCACCACGCCTTGGCCATACTCGGTTTGGTTTGCTGGTCTAACACAAGAAACACATAACCTCGGTTCTGATCACTCTGAGGAGCTGAGCGCTCGTGAGCGCTACGATCAATGACTCAACTGGATGAATTTCCTGAGCCATGCTTCCGAGTGTGAGTGTGTGTGTGTGTGTGTGTGTGTGTGTGTGTGTTTCACTCAGCACTTCAAGTGACTCTTTTCTTTTTTCTTTTAACAGGAGTGACACCATCTGTCAAGCACATTCTTGTGCTGTCTCCTGGTTGTGTTGTAAAAATAGAATTGGTAGAGTTGTAGGGTGTGTGCATAATCAACTTGACAAGCTGATGCCGAGTGTTTCCTTTTGTTTTGTTTGGGTGGGATTACAGATGGCTGTGAGCCACCTGAAATGCATGCAGGGAACTGAGCCCTGGTCTTCTTAACCACTGAGCCATCTCTCTAGACCCTAAAGGATCTCATCATGATTATGAGAAGTCAGAGGACAACTTATAGGGGTCTGTTCTGTCTTTCCACCATGTGGCTCCTGAAGACCAAACTCAGGTTGTTGGCTGAGCCGCCTCTATATCTCTGATTATACTTGTGCATGCATCTTTATTCCTTGTGCTGGGCTCCCTTACTGCAGGGCTGCTGTTACCCTTGTGTCACAACATTGTGTAACCACCATTTTCTCGTTTCCTTACCCGTGCCTTTGTTGTCTACAGTCACTGATTATAGCTGTTGGCTTTTCCCAAAGGGTGTAGCTCAGATTTCAATGGTATTGTTTCTTCTTGCTTCTAATTTATATTTTAATTTTTAATTATATATTTGATCTATATTAAGTTCTATTTAAGTCTCTTAAATCCAAAATCACGTTTTCTTTCTGTGTCTGTTGTTTTGCTGCCAGTGTGAGTTACTTTTAAAAATGACTGTCACAAAACACCTGACAGAAGCAGCGATGTAAGGGAGGAAGGGCTGATTCCAGTCCATGGTTCAGGGGATACAATTTATTGCTGCCAGAGAATAATAGCACAGCAGCTGAAGCAGCTGAGTCTACGGCAGAGGGAGCTTGCTATAGCTCCGTAGACTAGAAGCCAGAGAGCCCAGGCAGGAAAGGATGCCCACTACAACCCCAAAGCCTATCTCTTAGGGACTCAGTCCTCCAGCTAGGTTCCATGGCCTCCCACCTCCCAAAACACCAGTGCCATCTGGGCACCAAGTATCTAAACACATGAGGGGGTGGGGGATGTCTTGCTTTCCAACTGTAACACCACCCATCACTGGGTTTCTGTCTACTTGGTGGTCCCGCGTTCTCACTGAGCTGTATGCTAAGAATGGGAGAGGTGGCCTTCTGCTGCCTGAGTTCTGAATGCCTCACATGGGCATGCTCATTCATCCCCCTTTCTCCTCACACTGGGGCTTCATGTCTGCTGTGCTTCAACTTTTCATTTTGCTCGTTTGGGCAACTCGACCCACACTCACACTCCTTCGAAACTCTTTTCCTCTTCCTCTCGTTTTTGTCCCTTGCTTTCCTGAGAAGTAAGACAGGGAAGGCTGGAGGGCAAAGCCATGGGGCTCTGTCTGCTGTGACTCTGGAGCTGTCAGCCCTCCAGTTTGGACAGCACACACAGTTCTTGTAGGGAGGCAGAACCTTCACGTTGTTGACCAAATTTATCTTGTTGCCCTGGAGCCTTCACTTTGGCCAAAGTCAGTCAAGTTATTCACTTGCCCCATTCTACCCTTTTCCTCCACAATGGCTGTTTCTGATTTCTTTTTAGTCACAGCAGGAAATGCTAAAAAACAAAAACCACATGAAACAAACAAAGCAAAAACCCTGCATCTAAAGCTGGGGAGAGATCAGAGACAAAGAATCTGACTCCATTAAACTCCAAGCTGCAGAAGATGTTTCTAGGAACAAGAAAGGCAATGCAGATGCACACCACATCTGTCGCCGGCTTGACTTCCCCGTCCAGCATCTCTGCTCTTCCACCAAGTGTACAAACAACTGTCCTTTAGACTGCAGCAACCACTGCCTTCAGCCACAGGAATGGTTTGCTTCGGTTTGTATCCACTTAAGTGCACACCTTGAGTCATGTGAGGCTCAAAAACCCAGCAGGACCAAGGTATGGTCATGCCCCAACTAGTGGGGCAAATCGGGGTAGGGCGTAGACACGCTCCAGAGTGAGTGTCAGACAGAAGGTCTGGGGGAAGCCTGGGAAGCTCTACCTTGAGTGATGACTCAGAATCTGGAAACAATGACTTCATACGGTGACCTGGAAATCAATCTAATCAGCTGTCTGGGTTGGAAGAGAGATCCCGAGCCCAGGAAACTGCCCAGAAGCTTCCATCTTGCCCTCTTCCAACACACTTGGGCATGTTTGAGTGCTGGGGTGATGATTTCATTCTGACCTCTGAGTCCATCTCAGGGGCTGCTGTGGTGGCCACAATCTCTGGACTGAATAATGGGGAAGTCAAGCTGATGTTGTAGAGCTGACTTGAGCCTCGAGGACTTTAGTGACTAGGCTGACATGCAGGTCTATTCATTTAATTAGCAGAGATTCCAAAGTAAGGTCCGTTGCCAATTGTCACAAACGTGCAATTATAAACATTAATGACACAAATCACTGGCTGTTGCTAAACACTAATTTCACTATAGCTAAACATCTTTTTAAATTATTTTCTTACGATGTGCCCACGGCATAATCTCACTTACTCTTCCTAATGACCCCTGCAGCACATGTTATTGTTTTCGTTTTATCACTGAGTAAATATGTATATGTCCATGGTGGCATGTGTCAGGTGAATCTTTCTAGTCTCCTTATGTCCTCCTACGGCAGATCCCTTCGTAAGGTTGTTGACCTCATCTCCCAGTGGCTTTGATCGTGGCTTTGTACCCACCCCTCTTCAGAAAAGTGGACCTGGCTAAATGGGATCAACTTCGCCCTGGAGGTAATTTTTTCTCCTCCCTGCAACCAGAAGCCTAAGGTTACTAATACTCAGAGACTCCATGAGGCTAGGAGTGGTTAGCAGGTAAAGTGCGTGCTGCACGAAAATCGTGGAGCTGTGTTTGAACCGACAGAGCCCATGAGAAGTTGGGTGCCGCAGGTCTGCAGGTCTGTAATCCCAGCGCTCCCACCCGAGGGTGAGAGGCGGAGACAGGAGAATCCCTGGAAGCTCATTGGCTAGCTACTTTGGCATTTGCAACAGAGAAACAAAGGACAAGCAAGAATCTGGCTCCTCCCTGACTCCAGGTCCGGTAAGTAGTGGAATGAATTCAGTCTGCATAGCCCTTGTTTCTGACTTGTCTCCAGCTGAGACTCCGTCCTAAAGCCCTTCTGTTGTTTTGTCTGCCCCTTCTTGCTTTGCTTCTCAGAAGTCTTTGTTTTTAAAGTGAAGTGCTTGGGTTCTACTTCCTGTGAAGTCTACCCACAACTGCCAAGGAGTGAACACCGGCTTTAATTCCAGGCCCACTGAGTTCAAACAAGTCTCCATAGCTGTATGTCAGTTCATCTCTCTGAGTCGGACTGTTCTCATCAGTTTTAAAACAAAGGAGTAATATTACCCAATAATTTTCACTCTTCTTTTCAATAAACCTGAGTATTCACCCCTGTTAGGACTTTAGACTTCAAGGGCAAAGTCTGTTTCCGGTGCGTGGCGTTTTTCAGGCTGAGGCTGGAAGGTTACGGTAAAATCAACTTTAGAGAAGCGGTTCTCAACCTTCCTAATGCCGCGACCCTTCAACAGAGCTCCTCATGTGGTGGTGACCCCCAAACATAAGATTATTTTTGTTGCTACTTCATAGTTGTAATTTTGCTACCAGTATGAATCATAATGTAAATGTCTGTGCTTTCTGGTGGTTTTAGGTGACCATTTGACCCTCAAAGGGGTCATGACCTGCAGACTGAGAAGGCTCCTTTAGAGAATTGGAGCAGCCTTTGGGAAAGAAATGAAATAGAATGAAACAGAAAGAAAGGCACCATTGGAGTGCATCACACTTAATACGCAGCTATTCTCACATTGCTGTGACAACATCTGGCAGAAACAACTTAAAAGAGGAAAGGCTTGTTATGGCTCATGGTTTTAGTTGTGGTTGGTAGAGAACCTCTTCATGTCAAGGCAAACCAGGATCAGAAAGGGAGACGAATCCGGACCAAGTATAAGCTTCAGTGACCCACTTCCACCAGCTAGACTCTACCTGAATAGTACTGCCAGCAATCATTTCAGATTTCTTTCTTCCCTCCCTCCCTCCCTTTCTACCACCGAGCTACACCTCAGCCCCAGACTTCTATTTCTGTAAAGTGAACATGCTTCATATCTATCTCCACAGAGACTTGATAGGAGACTCATGGATATGCTGAGTAATGGCATAAAAATGTCTTTTTGGCTAGCTGCCAATAAAGGGGTTTAAAGGCTATTAATCTGTGGGAATGAGAGGAAATTGGGGGGGAGGCATCTTATTTTCTAATTTATTTTGGTTTTGTGCTTGCAGAAGACTTCTTATAATACAGTTTATTTGCCATTCTGTTTGTATTCACTTAAGTAACCTTATGATAAAAACGAGTGTGTTAGCACTCGGATGCCCTTGAGAATACTTTTCCTTTAAAGGTGGGATAAGGAGTTGGTGAACCTTGTGTTCTAGTTATGAAACCACTCAGAGATGAAGAATTAAGTCTCAGAGAAGTTAAAAAAGGCTTTGCTACTTTTTAAAATACAAATAATACAGCAGCTGCATTGTAGCTGACAGGATTTAAAATCTGGGATACCCAACCTGTGAGGCCAAAACCAAGGACACTGGTCTCTTGTAATATCTTAAGTTGCCTTGAGAGTAATTCAGCCACAATAGGAACTTACTTTCTTGTGTGAATGAACAGCTAAAAAGATGGATGGGTACGTGTTGGGTAGGTGGACAGATAGGTGGGTGGTGTGTAGGTGGGTGGGTGTTGGG
The DNA here is from genome assembly GCA_030674055.1 of Rhabdomys pumilio. Taxonomy (NCBI): domain Eukaryota; kingdom Metazoa; phylum Chordata; class Mammalia; order Rodentia; family Muridae; genus Rhabdomys; species Rhabdomys pumilio. The sequence continues at coordinate 66,713,039 of JANHMN010000015.1, forward strand.
TAGGTGGACACATAGGAGTGTGGTGTGTACATGGGTGGGTGTTGGGTAGGTGGACAGA
>JANHMN010000015.1:66713106-66733568 GCA_030674055.1 Rhabdomys pumilio
GAGTGTGGTGTGTACATGGGTGGGTGTTGGGTAGGTGGACAGATAGGAGGGTGGTGGGATCATTTGGGTACCACTAGCATCTGTTCATTGAATTATAGCATTCTGTTGACATTTTATCCCTGTTAGAGGAATTTTGCTCTGTATATATGAAAGAGGGCACTTCCTTTTTAAACAAAAGAATCAAACTTATCTTTGCTAGCAGTGAAGGATTCACAATTCACAGACATTTATGGCTAATGGGCTTCACCCACCCGTTCTCTAATGCCCTTTTATGGCGAGCGTTCAGATGATTATTTAATGATTATTCCATTGTTTTAAAAACAGGCTGAACTCCGTTTCCCTTCTTACGTATTAATTTATTTATGTATATATGTTTTGCTTTGCTGACGTTGGAACGGCACCCTCGGTCACCCTAGGCAGTCTTTGTTTACCACTGACATGCACCCTGGGGCCTGTAAATCGCCGTAGTCTAGGTTATTTAGCCTTTTCATCCTTCAGTCCCATGGCCTATAAAACGGGGATGAAAATACTGTCTACTTCTTGGATTAGCATTACGATAAAATGCTTGATATGTAACCATGACATCACCTGTTGAGAGTAGCATCTGGCTCTTCACGCACAGTTAAATAACCATCACTGTGATTACTGCTATTTAATGGCAAAGACTTGGAATTGATAATTGAGTTGCAAATCAATTCCTTAAACAATGGAACTTTTTATTTATTTTTCTTGTCTTAGCTTTGCTATGGAACGTTAGTTTAAATGGCACTCTGCTTGGAACTAGCTCTCTTTTTCTTCCTCTCTCACCTCTTCTTTCTGAGGCAAGGTCTCCTAGAGCCCAGGTTGTCCTTGGGTTTGCAGTGCAGCCAGGGCTGATCTTAACTCTTTATCTTCCTGCCTATACTCCCCAAGTGAAAACTACAGCTCTCTGATTTTGCCTAAAAGACGGCTCTACTCTAGGCTGTTCTGCAGCATCCACAGGATGGGGCCATGCATTGGGGTCCCTGGAGAAATGGCGTCCCAGCCTTCCTCCCCTCTTACCATCTGTCACGCCTTGAATGGTCCATTCATGTCATTCTGCTTATTGGTCTGCTTTCTTTGGAAGAGCTGTTTATTTCTGACATTAGCATGTGGGCATCTAGGCTTCCTTCGAATGGGTTTTCTTTCTCCACATGATGTGGGCTGGTTGTCATGTCACCTTGGAATGAGAGGATTTGGATGTGAAGCTTCAAGCAGTGCCTCTGGCCCCAGGGTTTCTGGAGGGATGCTGTTCTGAAGCTGCATCTTCAGGATGCTTTCCCTGGGATCCTGTAATAGCTAATGAGGCTGGGCTCTGAACCAGGTTAAGAAGAACACCAGCATCAGGCTTCATCTTGCAGGAATACGAGGCCTTTCAGCAGGGTGAAGCTTCTCCATTCTGGGAGAAGCTCCTCCTTCCTCCCTGGCCCCCTTCTCCCTGCCCTCTCAAACATGTTTAGCTTAGCATATGCTAGTGCACAAAACAGATACAGTTAAGGTTTATTTATTTTGCTTTTTTTTCTTTTGAAACAGGTCTGATATTCCAGATTAGTCCTCCACTTACAGTCTTGCCTTGTCCTCCCAAATTCTGGGGGTCTAGGCCTGAACCATTAAGCCTGGCACAAAATAGATACCTTTAATGGCAACCCAAGATCTTCTCCTCTGCTGGGAGGAGTGGAGATTATGAAGGGAGGTTTGAGTAGGTAGTAAGACATAAAGCAAGTAATGTCAGCACTAGAAAGGCAAAGGCAGATGGATTTCTGTGAGTTCTGGGCCAGTCAGGGGTACATAGTGAGTGAGATCCTTTAGAAGGAGGAGGAGGAGAAAAAGGAGGAAGAGAAGGAAGAGGAGGAAGAAGATAAAGGAAGAAGAGGGAGAGAAAGATGAGGAGGGAGAAGAGGATGAGAGGAGGGAGAAGAGGAAGAAGAAAAAGAGGTGGAGAAAGAAGAGAAAAAGGAAGAGGAGGAGAAGGAAGAAGAGAAAAGAAGAGGAGGAGGAGAAGAAGGAAAAGGAAGAGGAGAAGGAGAAGAAGAAGAAGAAGGAGGAGGAGGAGGAGGAGGAGGAGGAGGAAGAGGAGGAGGAGGAGGAGGAGGTGGTTGTGGTGTTTATCATAGCAAAAGCAACCTAGTACACATAGCTATCAATAAACTTGCCAACATGGCCAAGAATGTCGTTCTGTTTTCTTCCCATAGTTGTGAGCCCCTCTCATCCTATACTTCAGCCTCATTAAATCCCTACCTCTCTATGTAAATACCCTTGCACACAATGTGCCCTTGCTATGGGAATGCTTCTGTTGCCTGTCAAATGCCTATTCATCCTTTCAGGCCCAGGTGAACCCTGGCCTGATGTGTCTTCACCCTTCTCTTAGCCCAAAGTCTACCCACACCCATCATTCTCTGCTACTTAGACAGCTATGAGATCACACACCAGGCTGAATGCTCATTCTTTACAGTTCAGCTCCCTTCTGAGTGTGAATTTTCTTTCTTTTCTTTTTTTTTTTCTGCCTGGAAAACCTGGTAATGGTTTGATGGATAAGTGAGTGGTATTAATAATGCCCAGAACGAAAAAGATGCTCATAAATTGGGCATAGGCTGTGTTGGTGGACACAGCTGTGAGTACCTGAAGCATTGCCTGACAGTTTTCGAGCAGTAGAGATATAATCTCTGCCTTCACCTCACTGTGAGGGGAAGGAGAAATGGAGGCAGGAGGAACTTCCTCTTCCTGCCAGAGATAGCTTCTGTATTGTGTTAAAATGTTGCAAGGTGGCATATTTCAAACCTCTGCCCTTAAAGACTCAGGATGGGAACAACCTTTATTTCCCATTCCAAAAACAAAGGACCTGAGCATGCAGGACCCACCCCTATCCCCAACAACTGGGAGGAGAAGCAGGAGAATGGGAGTTGAAGATTCGCAGCCACCATGGACCACATGAAAGTCCACCTCCAGAAATAAAAAAACAGAAATAATAGATCCTGCTTTCCTTTCCTCTTCCTAGACTTCCTGTTGAAGCCCCTTAAAAAACCAGACTGGCTGTATCAAAACCCCAAGAGAAATGCTCCACAGAAACTTCATGGAAACCACATACTCATGGTCTTGTTCTCACCATTTATTGTTGTCCTCCAGGGTCCCAGATGTCACACAAGTACAGCTATGCAGAGAAGGGTGCTAAGGCTGTGTCTCACGCCACTATCATTTAAGATTTCTGTCAATGACAGGTGTCTTAGTCAGGGTCAGTATTGCTGTGTTGCAACACCATGACCAAAAGCAAGGTGGGGAGCAAAGGGGTCACTTGGCTCGCACTTCCACATCACTGCTCATCACTGAAGGAAGTCAGGACAGGAACTCAAGCAGGGCAGAAACCTGGAGACAGGAGTTGATGCAGAGGCCATGGAGGACTACTGCTTACTGGCTTGCTCCTGTTGCCCTGGCTGGCCAACAAGTCCCAGAGTCCTGCCTGTGGCTGTCTTCCCAGTGCTGGGATCCCAAATGAGAATCATGATTTCTGATGTTTTGTTTGTTTTAACGTGAGTTCTGGGGATCAAACTCACACCCCCATGCCTGTAAAGTGAGCATTTAATGGACTGAGATATCTTCCTAGGCCTAAAGTGTTGTGTGTAGTTTTTACTACCCTGCTTTAAGCTCCAGGTGGACCTTGCTACCAGCCCCACTCAGATTCCCTCATTCATGTTCCCATGTTCAGCCCATTCGGATGAAACACACACACACACACACACACACACACAAACTTAATTTTCAACTTGTTTTATGGCTCAATTGCTGGGTGCTTCTAATCTCCCACAGCTAGCGTGCCCTTCCCAATATTCTTAGTTCAGCACCTGAAATCTGCCCTCAGCTTTAGTTGCTAATCTCCTGCCTATGGCTGCTCCACAGGAGATCTCTCATGGTTGGTCACCTTTCTCCCTCCAAAGCAAGGCCAAAATCTTCCTCTCTCTCCTGTGTCTGCTAGCTTGCCAGAAGGGACCAGAAAGTCCCGCCTATTCTGCCCAGCTCATTGGCCATTAGCATCTTTATTGATGGAACAAGAACCAATTGAGGAACAGGACCTTAGCATCAGACCCACCCCTACACTAAAGTATAGTCCGGACCCGACCTTTCAGCAGGGTATTTAAACATGTGAGTTCACACTGAGATTACAGAGTGAGACCTCGATTGTTTCTGTTTATTTCTTCTAGTCCGGCTGTTTCTAGACAGCGAAGAGGTGATATATCTGTTATCCCTCCTCAAAAACTGGTTGTTCCCAGGTTTTAGAACTGTGTTAGACTTGCAACAAGTCAACCCACCTATGTAATCAGTTGCTCACATGTTTGAGAAAGTCAGCTGGAAACGAATAACTATATCAATGTCCACATGGAAATGGGGTGTTTCTATAATTACCTTGGGTTTCACTGCACAAATATTTCCAATTGGTTTGAGCTTCCCTTTCTGGCATCATAGATCCCCTTTGAGGGTCCCTTCCCAGATGCTTGTACCTGGTGTCAAGTCCACAGTTAAAATAAGCATCACACGTGCTTACTAGCTGGCTGTTACTGGGACACAGTGGAGCCTTTGGGAGGATGAGTCTAGTCTGAGGAAGGTAGGAGGTAGGACCCTATACCCTTCCTTAATCCTTTGCTCTCTGGCAACCCTGGATGAGCAGCCCCTATCACATCCATGTCACCTGTCACGATGACCTGCACCACATTAGGAGCAGAGCCACAGCGCCAAGAGATCATGGACAGAAACTCCGAACCATCGCAAACCTTTGTTTTTTTTTTTTTCAATTGACTAATTTAGGTATTTAGTCACAATGAAGGAAAGCTGACTAATACAACCATAAAATACCCATTGAAGGAGAAGCTCATAGGAAACCCATTAGTAGGCAGGGCGGACACTGGCTCTTCAGCAAGCACTTAAGTACTTTCTCTACCCTAGGCATTGCAGATGCAAATGGCATAAGGTATCAAAACAGAGAAGACAAAGAGAGTTGCAAAATGCCAAGGGGTGCATTTAGTAAATATTGAGTATGTGGGTGAATAAAGAATGAGCTATTATGATGTAGGGTGTACACAGAAAGGCATCTCACTAGGAATGGGGGCAGGGCAGTGAAAGTGAATGCTCTGTCCCTCATGGCAACCTGAAGTATAGCGTTTGCTGTTTGTATGTGCTCTCCTGCACCTGTCAGTCACATACGGCAGCAAGTCTCTGTGTGCATAAGCATGTGTGTTTAAATAAATGGTTTGTTGTTAGTGAGTGAGTGTGTGTGTGTGTGTGTGTGTGTGCCCATGTATACTTGTACACATGGAGGCCAAGGTGGACCTTTGGGTGGAACAGAGCTGTTCTCAGCCAGCACCCAAGGATAGACACACAGGGCTATGTGAGGCCTCACAGTTCTGGGACCTGGGATCCCACCAGCTCATGGGAGTGACTTTCTGTCTTTCTCTCTCCATGGTTTGCACCAGGCAGTTTCTTTCCACTCAGCAGGGGTTCCAGGTTCTCCTGTCTCTCCATACTGCCTTTGTTCATTCTTGGCCTCTCCCCTAGAGCTCTCACTCAGGCCTCATGGGCCCCAAGTGTTCCTCACTGGGTCTCTATGGCAAGGATTCTGAAGTCCCGTTAGAAGAACACAACTGTACTTCTCATGTTTTTATGCTAGGGTACCAGCCAGCATGGCATTCTTGTTCGCCACGGTCCAGTCAACCGTGGGCTCAGAATGGTGCAGTGGTACGGAGCATCTGCATGCATGGAGCCTGGTCCACACGTTCTCTTGGCAGAGCTTGCGGCTGCCCAGTGGCATCTATGGTGCAGCTGTACGTGTCTGAGAATGTGCGTAACTGAATAGGGCTTGTTACACTTTGGAGTTCCTGAAGAGAGAACAGAGAGGAATGGCTAGACAGGCTCACAGGTCTCCTCCCTGAACCAGTACTGTCCATCTGGAGGCAAATGGTGTCGGCCTAAGAATAGGCGTCCTTGAGAGCCTAAGAAACCCATTCTAGAAGCAGCCTCCTACTGGGTGCCTGCTGTGCATGAGGCAGGCTGTATACTAGCATTAACTCATGAATCTTTTTTAGAACTTGGTGCTGGAGGGTTGAAGGTCTATTCTTAAAGAAAGCATAACATTTCGGGTGTTTAACATACTCTGTTTCCTAGCTCTTCATAAGAATGCTCAGAAGCAGAATTATAACATGTGCCATTTTGACAGACCTAAAGCTGAGTGTCGGTTTCTTGCCAGGGATACACTGTGGAAGCTCTGTCCCCTTCTACCTGCTTAGCACTGGTTGAAAAGTGGGTCTGGTAGGTTCTGGATGTGTTTGTGTCCCATTAGACAGGAGGGCAGAGACTGTATTCTCTGTACTGACCACAGGCCTGACATACAGCTCACATGCAACAGTGGATCACTCACACGAATGCTTTCTTGCCGTTCCCAGATCAAGGGGGAAAGTGAGCCAAATGAGGATCCTGGGGACAGGACTGAGAGGAAGGACAAAGCGAAACTACTCTGCTGCTCTGGCCCAGGCCTGGGAGTCCATGGGGTGACCTCCCTTAGGGACAAAGCTTGGCCTCCGTTATGCCTTGGGCCCATGAGGTTTTGGAAAGCGAGGGTTGTGGAGCAAGGGAAAGGCAGATGAGACCTTTGCCCTAGCCATGCATGGTGGTGGAACATTCTTCCTGCTCTCTGCAGCTGGCGAGTCAGCTCCTTCCCTGGTGTGCTGGTTCCTTGGTTCTTCTGCATAGCTGCTCATGGCCTGATCAGGTTTTGTTTCTCAATTTTACAAGCATGTATAGACCTATTCAGTGTGGAGCTAAAAGTCTATGGGTCTTGGAGAGGCTATTAAACTAGCCTTTGAAAAGCCCCAGTAGAGGACAAAGATAGGGACATCAACTGATATATATAGTGTCACAAATAACAGACTTACATACTAAGTGAAATACTGACATGGTGTCAGTCCACAAAATACAGTAAAAATATCAATAAATGACTCAGCATTTGTGATGGCTAATCTTGGTTGTCAACTTGGCACACTGAGAAGAAAAAACTCTTTCCTCTATCAGACTGGCTTGTGGGCATGTATGTGAAGTATTTTCTTAATTGCTAACGCAGGTAGGAGGGCCTAGCCCACTATGGGCAGTACCATCGCTAGACGGGTGGGCATAAAAAATAATAATTCTGTTTTCCCTTCCTAGTCCAAGCTCCCAGAATGATGACTCTGAGACTAATTATTTATAAATAAATGCCAAGGCCACAAGCTTTGACTCACTCCCCAACCAACTCATAACTGTGTCTTCCACATGGTTAGTCACCTCTCCTCAGCTTCAAGCCTCCAAGTCCCAGCCCAGCCTCCTCTTTATTCTATACTGAGTTCAGCTACTTGCGCAGCCTATGTCTGTCTCCTCAGCGTTCCCAGTAAATCTCCTCTATTCTATCCTGAATTCATCTACTTGCTGGCTAATTACCTCTCCTTCAGTTCCAGCCTCTTCCGCCTCAGCTTTCTCCTTGGTGTCTGATTTCTTTCTGTCAGCTTAGATGTTTAAAACTTTTCTCATGTTGTGATGTTCAAGAGTCCACAGTCCCCTTCATGAGCAGTGTTAAAGGTACAAGCAGCATCACCCAGCACATTCCGTTCACTTCTATGTAGATAGTTCAATTGTTTTCTGAATTCCAACAAAGCTGTTATGCACATCTTTGCGTATTTATTTATTTATTTATTCATTTATTTATTACCAATCCTGGAGAGTGAGCCCAGAACCCTTTCACATGCTAAGCAAGCACTCATGCACTGAGTTATATTCCCTGGACACATCCTTTTTTCAGTAACACTTAAAAGTTATTTGTGTGTGTGTGTGTGTGTGTGTGTGTGTTTTCTTTGTTTTGTTTATGACAGTGGCTCAGTATGTAGCCCAGGCTGGCCTTGAACTTGAGATCCTTCTGCCTCTGCCTTCTGCTAGCTGAACTATAACTATGTCCCACATGCCCACTTCTGTGTGAACACAGCCTGAGTTCAGATCTGCAGCACTCACATACACAGCCAGGAGTGCTGGCTTGAACCTTTAATTCTAGTACTAGAGGCGGGGGCTGTGGAAGGAGGTGGATCTGTGAAACTCACCTAGCCATCTAACCATACCAGGGTAGTGAGAGACCTCATCTGAAAAAAACAAAAAAGGAAGAAAGAGAGATCTATATTGAACCTTGACCTCCAAATGTACATGTGTATATCTATCCACCCATAAGGACATTTACATCACACACACACACACACACACACATACACACACACACACACACACACACGCACGCACACACGCACACATGCACCCTCGCGTACAGAGAGAGAGAGAGAGAGAGAGAGAGAGAGAGAGAGAGAGAGAGATTTCTGCTTTTCTTCTTGAGACAAGGTCTTGTGTATAAGAGGCTGGCCTTGAACTTGCTATGCAGCAAGAGTGTGAGCTTGAATTTCTGACCCTGCTACCTCCACCACTATTGTGTTACAACCACAAGCCACCACAGCCACAAGCCACCACACCTAGTTTATGTAGCTCTAGAGTTCAAACCTAGCTTGTGCCTACTAGGCGCTTTCCCAGCTGAGCCAGCCTCCTATGTGTTCTCATGGAAGTTTCATGTTTTTACATTTAGAGATCTTTTCCCCCCATCTTATTATATGTGTATGTGTCGCTGCCCGTTCCAACCCGCAGAAATGAGCGACACAACACGAGATTCTTCCCAACGCAGTTTACTCAAGAACCTTCTTACAATATCCCTCTGGAAGGGCAGATCCCAGTTCCACTTTTCCTTTTATCCCCATGCCTGGTCACTCAGAGCCTGCCACGTGGCACACACCATTGGCACACGTCAAATGGCCCGATTCTGCGCGGTAGCGAGTCTGCGCAGTAGCTCTTCGGACGTGGCTCCGACCGGGTGTTTGATGGAATCAGGCGCCATTCACAAAACTTGGCGGGTGCCATTCATAAGCTATGGCGCCACCTTAGCTGGCCGCCGCACCCGCTCCCCACATGTATGGGTGTTTTGCCTGAATGTGTGTGTGTTCACATATATGTACAGTGCTTGTGGAGGCCAGAAGGGGGTTTGGATTCTGTGGGACTGGAGTTACGGTTGGTTGTGAACCACCATGTGGTTGCTGGTCATCGAACCCAGGACCTCTGGAAGAGCAGTCAGTGCTCCTAACTGCTGATCCAGTTCTCTAGCCCTGAGTTTTAAAGTAACTCTTGACAGCAGATGATGTTAGTTTTTCTATTTTCTTCCTTGCCAAAGATGTTTTGTCTCTTCTAAATTCTTGTGTTTCCCTATGATAATTATGAAATTAAAAAAGAAAAACTACAGGGATACTGTGCTTACATTGCATCTGTTAGTAAATTTGAGAAGAACTGGCATCAAGAATATTGAACTGGAGTGAAGAGATGGCTCAGCTAACCATTGGCTGAGCACTGACTGCTCTTCCAGAGGTCCTGAGTTCAATTCCTAGCAACCACATGGTGGCTCACAACCATCTGTAATGGGATCCAATGCTCTCTTCTGGTGTGTCTGAAGACAGTGACAATGTATTCACATGCGTAAAATAAACAAATCGGTTTAAAAACAGAATATTGAGTTAACCTCTAACCTATGAACATGGTCTATCTCTCCCATTTTTTCAGGTCTTTTTCTCAGCACTGTTATATGTTTTTTTCCCTCCAGATCATATACATGCTTCTTCATGTTTACCCCTAAGTATTTGACAGCCTTCAGCATTATTACAAAGGTACTATTATTTTAAACATTTTAAATGTCCGAGAGACATACAACTGGCAGGGTTTATTGCTCTTACTTCTCTGAGCCTTGCTGCTGTGGCATGATCATTTGGTCAAGTCCTAACTTCAGTGCCTCAGAATGAGATTACAAGAGAAAGGTGGATCTTTTAAAGGGCAGCTAAGGTTAAAGTAGGTGTGGTGGTTTGAATATGCTTGGTCCAGGCAGTGGCACTATTAGGTGTGGCCCCGTTGGAGTAGGTGTGTCATTGTGAGTATGGGCTTTGAGACCCTCGTCCTAGCCACCTGGAGGACAGTTTTCTCCTAGAAACCTACAGATCAAGCTGTAGAACTCTCAGCTCCTCCAGCACCATGTCAGCCTGGACACTGCCATGCTCCCACCTGGATGATACTGGACTGAATCTCTGAAACTGTAAACCAGCCCCAATTAAATGTTTTCCTTATGAGAGTTGCCTTGGTCATGGTGTCTGTTCACACAATGAAAACCCTAACTAAGGCATCAGGTGTGGTGTGCTCTAATCCAGTAGGGCAGGGTTCTCACAAGAAGAGGGAATCGCAGCATTGGCACACGCAGGAAGATCACGTGAAGATACAGGAAAGAGAAAGTCATCTGTAAGCCAAGGAGAGAGGCTTTGGAAGAAACTAACCCTGCTGCTACCTTAGTCTCACACTTCTAGCCTCAAGAACTATGTGAAAACAAATCTCTGTTGTTCCAACTAACTGGGCTGTGGCTCTTTCTTAGTAACAACAGAAATATAACACATTTTCTAAATTTACTCATATTTCTGATAGCTTTTTATAAATTTCACTAGATTTTCCTGGCAACACTCACATTGTGTTTTAAAAAAATAGCTTTACTTCACCCTAAATGTCTTTTATTTGTTTTTCTTGTGTGACAACACTGACCAAGGACATTAAGGTTGTTACGTAGTTCAAACTGGCTTTGCATTTGCGGTGTATTTGAAATGGGAATGTTTGAATTATAGACACATGCTGCCTCATTCAGCTTTTCAAGTACAACGCTGAACCAGAGTGGTAAGCAGAGACACCTACCCTCCGTACAGTGGAGTACATCTGCCCAGTCCTTCATTGTTAAAGGATGATGTTAGCTAAAGATTTTACACCACTGCTCTTTTTACGTATTAATTTTATAGCATTGATCGGTAAAATCCCAAACCAAAAGTGAGCAAATGGGGGTCCCAGAAAAGTTAGGGAGTAACTAGTTATAAAAAACTGGTGTAAGGAGTAGCAACAAGCATGGGGCCTGTGAGTAATCCACGCTGGCACTGACCAAGCTTTACCAGCTGTGGAACGGTAGCATGTGTTGCTCGCCTCTTTGGATTTTAATTGTTTGTGTAAATGCAGCCTGTAACCACGCCTACCCAACAGTGTTGTTACAAGGTTGACAATATGAAAATTGTGTTTTTTTCTCTTTTGTGTGTGTGTTAGAGGTAGGGAGGGGTTGCTGAGACAAACTCAGGTAGCCAAAGATGGTTTCAAACTCTATGTAGCTAATAGTGACTTTGAAGCTATCCTCCTGCCTCCACCACCACAGTGCTGGGATTACAGGTACATCACTAGGCCAACAAGCCTGGTTTATGTGATGCCAAGGATCAATCGCAGGACATGGCACATGCTAGGAAGGCATTCCATTACCCCTACTATGTCCTCAGTCTTGTATACATATTCAAAATGTGCCTAAGCCAGTATCTGGAAATAGCAAACACCACACTGAAATATTACCTATGCTTTACATTGTGGGAGTCAGCCAGATTCTATGGTAGGATGGATAGTAGAATGCTGACTTCCTATTTGGGGACTTTCACCAGCTAAACCCTCCCAGTGTCATGGTTAGGACTAGCATCCAGTCTCCCTTGTATCCAAGCCAGAAGCCCCATCTATATGTCCTATCTGACAGCAGCTGGTCGGTCAAGGATTACTCAGAGGCTAAGGCACGTTCCAGCAGCCTTCATTTCTCAGCTAGGGAAGTTTGATTGAATCACCTATGAGAGATGATAGCAACCTCTCAGAGGCCGGCAAGGGTAGAGTTCTGTGTTTTGTGTGAGCTTTGCTATACTCTTCAGTTGCTTTTACTGAGGCATTTGTCATAGTCCTTGGCATCTCCTAGGGCAATCACCTCTCAGACTTCTGAGCTTGAGTCTTCTGATTTGGGTAACTCCTCTTCTTGCCACTAGGGACCAAAGGAGAGTATGTAGCTAGAGATGACTTCTTTGTCTCAGGATAACACTAGAACAAATTTCAGGGAGTCTTTATTCAGCCCTATTGAAGGTGAGAGAGAAATCAGGTTCAAGTCTTTCAGGGCATGTTTAAAAAAAAAAAAAGCAAAAAAACAAAAACAGAAAGAACTTGTCTGATTCCAGGAATTCTTGGCTGGAAGGACTCTTGGTTTTGAATTTGCTTGAGTCTTTTCCTGACCAAACAGCAGGTTGCTTTGCTCACTTCAACGGTATTGTTACATAAACAAGTAAGCTGTCTGCCTACTACAGGAGGTCAGGTTTTCCATCTGAGTTTTGGCTAATCAGGATATATGGGCGGATTCAAGCTTTGGATTCTTAAATCTCCTAAGCCTCACAGCTGTGTTTCCCTGTTTCCACTAAACGCTAGAGTTTAAGATTTAGGGAATTATGCAAAACACACTTGCAGTGCTGGGTGGGGCATAAGTGTCTAGGTATGAGGGCAGGGAGTGTCCCCCGCCCTCTAGTGTTACCTGGTCCCCTCCCCCCCCCATTTATTTGAGGGTGGAGTGGAACCCTTGAAAATACAGAAAAGTAAATTCACAGGAGACTAAGCAAGTGGTTTTAAGAGATTGATTGATCGGGCCTTGGCCCCAGGACTCTGCTTTTTCTTAAAATAACTTTGAGAATTGAATGCAAAAATATTGGAACAGCACAGTATCTGTGTGCATTTAAAGGTAAGCGTTTAACGCATAGCCTCTTCACAACGTAGCTCTTACCCTACAAGTCTCTCAGCAGCTCACAGCCCAACCAGTCTCACCCCCCATGCATTAAAATCTGCAACTGTGCAAGTAATACCCTGCAGTATATGCAATGTACCTTGTAAAAGTTGCCTATTGTAGTATATAAATACACACGCTGTTTATGCAGAATATTGCCCCTCTTTCAATGCTAAAAAATTCCCCCACTAGCAGCTTTGTTTAGCACGAATACTCAAAACTTTATTAAAAACAGTTTTCAAAAGTAGCTTCATAAAACTAGACACCAGCAAACCTTGGTCGAGGGGTGGAAAATAAATCGTATATCTTTAACCCGCAGAAGTTAAAGCCCTTTTTTTTTTTTTTTTTTTTGTTAGCTAACAATGGAAACTTTTTTTTAAGTGTTTCCCTCCCTCGGTTTGCCAAGCAATAGAAAAAAAAAAGAAGAAAAGAAAAACTTGTTCCGCTGAGTTCAACCCCAGACAGGCTCACAACTTCCTTCCTGCTTTCCTCCCCCAAGCCCCCGCCTTTCTGCCTCCTCCCTCAACCCCCAACTTTTTTTTTTTTTTTAAATCTTACGTTGAACAAACACTGAAGTAGCCGGGAGCAGACGCTGACAGCGGTAGTGTCTCCAACCAAGCACGGAGCAGCGCAGGGTCGGCCTGGCAGTGCCTCCTCCGGGGTCGCCTAGCTCCTGCGCCGCCCGTACATTCAGCCTCGTTGCAGCACCCCACATTTTTCGTCTTCCATAAGTTGTTGCGGAAACCCTTTGGGAGCTTCTTCTTCTTCTTTTTTTTTTTTTTTATAACTTTAAGCCACCTGGACGAGCTCGGAGTCCCCGGGGCATGTCGCCTGCACGGGACCTGGGAGTCTGAGCAATTGCAGGTAAGCGTGGCGGCTCCTTCCTGGCCCTTGTCTCTGAACCCTCTTTCCGCTCCATCTGTGCTGGGGTTCCTCTGGGTGTTCCGGGGTCCGAGCACAGCATTGAGGGGAGGGCTAGAGCCATTGAGGGGGGGTGGCTGGTTTGGGACGGTAGGTGCCGTGGCCTTGGTGGGCAGAGGAAGGAGATTCGACTTTCCCACCGCCTTCCGGGCCGCCGCGCCACCTCCTCGGCGCGCTGCGGGCGTCTGGGGCTCGGCTTGCGGGGCGGCTCGGCTGGCGCCAGGCGAGGCTGTCCGGGATGCGCGAGGCCCTGCCCTCGATCGGCCGCGCTACTCCCGGGCTTAGCATGTCGGACTCCGGAGGGCTGCAGATTCTCAGGCCTGCACAATTAGAAGGCCTCCTTGCCTTCTTTGCTTGCCGGTGCAAGCAAACCCAGAGTTCCTCCGAGGGGTGTGGGTCCCGGAGGCTACAGAGGCAGCCGGGTCCTGGCTAACAGGATGCGCGCGGGACTGAGTAGCTGCGGGCATGCACCCGCCTCCCAAACACACACACACACACACACACACACACGCTGCAGGGGGTGAGGGGACAGTGGGGAGCCTCCAGGATTGATTCCAGTGCTGAATACTGCAGAGTTTAGTTCCTGGCGCGCACGCGTGCCCACATTCACAAAACACACTTGTTTGGAGACAGACAGACAGCAAGGCTAGTGCTGAAAAGTGCCTGGGCTGCCCCCACCCCACCCCCCGCGCTCTCCCAGGCCTTTCATAGGCTGAGAGAAACAGCCCTGAGTCCAGGATCAGAAAGAAAACGGCGGGCACACAAGCCCTCTTCCAGGTCTCGGCTCCAGCAGAGGTTTGGGGAAGGTAGGTCCGGGTCAGGTTGCCTGTGACTTGGTCTCTGATGTCCTGAGAGGGTGGAGCAGGGCTGCCTGTCATCCTCGACAGCCGATGTTTGCTCTGGCCAAAGGAACCTGGCTAGCCTCGCGGAGGGAACCAGCGAGTTGCACCTCCTCCCTCGGCCATCCGCGTGGCTACCGAGACTAATTTCAGAATTTGGGATTCAAGTGTTCTTGGAGCGTATCACAAGCCGAGGGAGGTGGACCACGGCGGAAAATACTAGTAGAGGCCATCGAGGCGGCCCGGCATGCCTCCTCACTGAGCATCACAACCCCTGTAGGCTAGACATCCAGGGGCACCCCGTCCTCAGCAGATTGGGGTCCCGGGGCTCCCTCTGCTCTTAGCGGGTGGGCTCTCGCCAGCCTCCCTTGATGCCTTCGGGAATTCTGACTTTTCTCCTTGTGTCTACACAGCTGCGAAATCGTTTATGGAGCTTGGGGCGGAGGCCGAGCCCGCGATCTTGCCCCGTGCCGGCCGCCTAGGCCATGCTGCTCCATCGGCGCGCGGAGCTGCGGCCGCCGGGCCTCCGGGACTAAGCCGGGAGCCGCGGGAGGACGAGGCGCCGGCGGTGGAGCGGGACGGAGAGCCGCGGCGGCGGGCGGACCCAGTACTATGGCTGTGTACTGCTATGCCCTCAATAGCCTGGTGATCATGAACAGCACCAACGAGCTCAAGAGTGGCGGCCCCCGGCCCAGCGGCAGCGAGACGCCTCAACCCTCCGGGAGGGCCGCGCTGAGCCCCGGCAGCGTCTTCAGCCCTGGGAGAGGCGCCTCCTTTCTCTTCCCTCCAGCAGAGTCGCTGTCGTTGGAGGAGCCCGGGAGTCCTGGGGGTTGGCGCAGCGGCCGGCGCAGGCTGAATAGTAGCAGCGGCAGCGGAGGTGGCAGCAGCAGCAGCAACAGCAGCAGCAGCAGTGGCGTGGGTAGTCCCAGTTGGGCTGGCCGCCTGCGAGGGGACTCGCAGCAGGTGGCGGCGGCCCGCATCCTCTCCCCACCTGGGCCAGAGGAGGCCCAGAGGAAGCTGCGGATTCTGCAGCGCGAATTGCAAAATGTGCAGGTGAACCAGAAAGTGGGCATGTTCGAGGCGCAAATCCAGGCACAGAGCTCTGCCATTCAGGCACCCCGAAGCCCGCGTTTGGGTAGGGCTCGTTCGCCCTCCCCGTGTCCCTTCCGAAGCAGCAGCCAGCCCCCGGGAAGGGTCTTGGCTCCGTGTTCCCCAAGTGAAGAACGGAGAACAAAGTCCTGGGGAGAACAATGTACAGAGACCCCAGATGCCAACTCCGGGAGGAGAAGCAGACTCAGCACACACCCCTCAAAGGACAAGGAGGGAGTGGTCCCTGTTTTAGGCCCAGCCAGCCCGACCAGGTTAGGGACTCAGAGTCCATCTACTTCAGTGAGAATGGCCAGTCCCCGCTGTGGTTCACCCACACCCATGGAAATTGACAAGAGGGTTGCTCCCTCACTGGAGCGCTTTGGAACTAGCTTAACATTGGCCACTAAAGTGGCAGCTTTAGCCACATCCGCTGGACCACACCCTGGACACGATTCTGCCCTTATGGATGAAGCCTGTGAGCTAGGGGGCATGCACCCCTGGGAGGCCCAGGTGGAGAGGCGGGGGCAGTTTCTGGGCAGGGAGACCGGCTCAGGTCCAGAGCCTGTCTGGACCCACATGAGAGAACCTCCTGGAATGGTGGGAAGGGGAATTCATTCTGTTGGTGGGCAGGGCTCCTGGACACCTGAAGTCATCAAAAGACCAGAAGAGAGGACTGTAAATGCCCAAAGCTCAGAGCCCTCGGAGAACCCGAGATGGTCTAAACTGCCTGGAGACCTAGGCTCCATAGGGCCTGAGCAGGGAGGAAGTAGGATCCCAGGAATCCGAGGACCCCAGAAGCCCCTGGACAGTGTGAGAGAAGGGGCTCCAGCACTGGGCTTGCTTGGGGGCAGCCAGGCAGCACAGCCAGGGAGCAGGGATGCGGAGGCAGGAATTCCTTGTGACAGAATGCTGGAACCTTTACCACCCGGGGAAGTAGCAGCAAATTTGAAAGAACTCCAGTGTTTCCCCGGGGACAGGATGGGGATGCAGCCTGAGAGGTCCATAGTTTGGCCCAGTGCTGTGGAGGAAGCTCCCCTGATCTGGACGTGTGACACAGGGGTACAGCTGAAGGGGACTTGGGGAAGCCAGCTGCGAGATGGAGATGCTCACCCTAGCTGCCAAGAGATGCCTCCAGACCATAAGGATGAGGCCTCCTTAAAAGAGGCCTGCAGCCCCAGCCACATCCCGGCCATCCCTGCAGTCATCATTACAGATATGGGTGCTCAGGAGGATGGAGGATTAGAGGAGAGCCAAGGAAGCCCTCGGGGACCCCTGCCTCTCAGGAAGCTGTCGTCCTCCTCAGCCTCCTCCACTGGCTTCTCCTCTTCCTATGAGGACTCGGAGGAAGACATCTCCAGTGACCCTGAGCGCACTCTGGACCCCAACTCAGCCTTTTTGCATACCCTGGACCAGCAGAAGCCCCGAGTGGTGAGTGTTGCCGAGCAGGTTTTACAATTCATGCTTTCAGCAGACCTTGGATGCACTGTGCATTCTCCTGGGTTTCTTACTTCTTGCTGAGCAGTAAAGACACTGAGCAGGGCTCACGATAGTCACAGTATTTCTCTACAGGCAAGTTTGCTGTGGGTACAGTCTGCCAAGCACTCTGTAGACTGGGCAGTGAGTCTGAGCCGTTCTCACTGTACATGTCTTTAAAAACGGGTTTGAAGGAACATAAGATTCATGTGTGTCAACCATAATAAATCTTCCTAATTTCCAAAAACGGTGACCAGAGATGCTCCATGTTGCTCTTATTTGATGGAGTGAAACACTTAATTTCATGGTTTATTCGAGCCGACAGGATATCTATTGGCTTAACTCAGCCTCCACTCCTAGGCAGAAATGTGAGTGATCCGATTCTGTGACAGGCCCCTGACCTCTGAAGATGTGGTTGTGTGAGCTATGGTTTGAGCTTCACATGTAAGTTAGGCAGGAGTTGGCAGTATCAGTGTCAGTCAACAAAACTAATATGCAGTGTGACCTATGAGATAAATGGAAAAGTATCCTTTGAGCCAGGTAGATACTTCCCTTTGGAGCAGAGTGCTTCATTATTTGAGTTGAGTTGTCTGAGTTAGGCACATGCTGCCTCATTAGGCGTATACGTTGGGACAGGTCCATTTCGGGTACATTTTTACAAGTATGCTTGAGTTCATTTCACTAACTCTTGGTCTGTCTGTGGCAGTGACAGATGTCCATCCCTGCTCCGTGCTTAATTTCATTTTTTTTTTTTTTTTGGCTGAGATCAGTTTCTTTTACAAGGTAATTGTTGAAACTAGCTCTTTTAAAACGGGATGGCCTTTCTCTTGCCTCTCCATGGAGGATGGGGAAATTTCCTTACCTGGCATGCAAGAGGTTGTAGGGCTTCCTTGTGGGGAAAGCTTCATAGTACTTTAGTTGGTAGCCTTCTGGTTTCACCTTGAATGTGAGATTCCACCCATTTGTACCCCAATAACTTTCTCCATCCTTACTGGGTGCATTCCGGTACCACTCAAGACTTCACTATGAAACTTTAGACACTAAAACACAATCCTTTCCGGCTTCCACTTCAGAAATCACAGTCTAGTTTTGAAGGTCTGCAATTTCTTTCTCTGAAACTCTTGTTTTCTGCTGGTAATCTAGACTAATGTGTTTGCAAACAGGAGTCCTAATCAGCTTGTCACTTGGGGGCCAGGACAGGACTCCAGGCATCCTGCACCTGCTGCCAGGCACCAGCATATTACCTTTAGAGAAAGGGCAGGCAGGCAGTCTGCCTTCAGGAGACAGTGGTCACAGGGCAGATGGGAAATGTATCTCTTTGAAGGTGAGGCTCAATTTCTCTGCCCTCTGCTCAGCAGTTACTAGTAAATAAGAAAGGGTCCTCTTCCCATCTGTTTTGAGACCCCAAGCACGGGTGGCACACCTGAGTAGCTCTGAGTTGTGTAGTTTCCACTGCCCTTTCTGTGGTAGCCGAGCAGCTCTTACCCACCGCTTGCCAAAACAGTCTGCGTGCATGTTTGAAAACGTCTTGTTTGGGAGTGAGTTAAGGGAAGATAAATAATAACAGGTAACAGGTAAACTTTTTTCTTCATTTATCAGATTAAAACCAGATAAGTAACCAGGGAGGAACTGGTAAGAGAGGCTCAGAGGTGAGCTGCTGTTCCACTTTGCCTCCCTTTGAACAGGCTCTTTTAGACACCCACAAAGTGGAGTTAAGGAGAAAGACATCCCCTGCCTGCTTTGCTCTCTGAAGCATGTGAAGCAGAGAGAGAGAGAGAGAGAGAGAGAGAGAGAGAGAGAGAGAGAGAAAGAGAGAGAGAGAGAATGAGAATGATGTGTGTGCCTGTGTGCACATTGGGGTCAGATGAGTGTGGGTGATCAACTGGAAATTATGGAATCCTAGGGACTTTTGCGCTTTGGTTGAGAGCTTGCACTGTGAGCAGAGGTCTCTTCTTAGGTTAATCATGATGGTGGAGCTTATCTGGAAAGCCAAATGGTCTGCTCATTGGTTCAAAAATCACTCATTCCCCAAGACTGCTGTTTTGTCTGCAAAAGGCCAGACATCTTGATGGACCGAGGAGGCCTGTCAGTTGTCCTTTAGATGTTTGGTAGATGACGTCTAAAGTGGCCCCGCTTGTGTTTTCTCCACACTCTTCTGAGTTCTCCGTGGACTCGTTTCTAGGTGCACAGCTGTACTGCACTACATCTGGGCACGTTCACACTTGCCCTCTTTCTCTCACACACGCTCACTCATGCTCACTCTCACCTTCGCATTGCTCACACCCACTAACACCCGCCTACACATGCTCACACTCAACTCCTGCCCCCCACTCACACCCATTCACTCAAACATGTAGGTTGGAAGTAGCATGTTCACACAACCAACCCCGGCCCTCTGAGCCAAACTAGACCCAAATGATTTTTACAGCTGCCTCGCCTTCTCACCTGCCCTCTGTTGCATACTGCCTCATGCGAGATTAAGTGTACAGGCAGGGTGTGACGACATATCTATGTCTTAAGGATCAGACACTTGGAATTTGCTTGGAAGGAATAATCATGCATCAGCCTGCAGCAGATCAAATCCAGGTCCATTCACACTTCCTGTTCTCTGAGCTCTGAACAGAACCAGATGGCACTGAGCAAGGTTGCTGCTCCCTTTCTTCTTTCACATAGCAGAAAGCATGCATTTCTTATCTGTCGAGATCATTCTGTTCAAGAGCCTGGGGCACTGAGATTCCACGTAGAGAGTATGATGTAACAATGCAGAAGCCTCTTACCTTATAAAATAGATTGGATTGATTTGTTCCAAAATTATGCTATCGATAATGTGTGTGCATGTGCTGGCTTCAGCAGCACACATACTAAAGTTGGAATGACACAGAGAAGATTAGAGTGGCCCCTGCACAAGGATGACACACAAATCTGTGACGAGTTCCTTGTTTAAAAAAAAATGTGTATGCAGAAAAATGGAACAAGGGGCCAACAAGATGGCTCAGCAGGTAAAGGTGCTTGCTACCAGGCCGATGACCTGAGTTCGATACCCAGAACCCACATGGTAGGAGTAAATTGTTTCCAGCAAGTCATCTATGGCAGGCACACCTACCTATCTACCCTCCCCCACATATATATATATATATATATATATATATATATATATATATATATATATACACATGCACAAACACATAAATGCATGTATGCACACAAAAATTCATAAATTAAAATGTAAAAAAAAAAGCATATAAATCACTGGGCAGTGGTGGCGGATGCCTTTAATCCCAGCACTTGGGAGGCGGAGGCAGGCAGATTTCTGAATTTGAGGCCAGCCTGGTCTACAGAGTGAGTTCCAGGACAGCCAGGGCTACACAGAGAAACCCTGTCTCGAAAAA